>CAUYQV010026222.1:0-18263 GCA_963574575.1 Galagoides demidoff | reverse complement strand
GGCACACGGCCTACAGATATATGAAAAAATGCTCACCATCCTTAATCATCAGAGAAATGCAAATCAAAACTACTTTGAGATATCATCTAACTCCAGTGAGATTAACCCATATCACTAAATCCCAAAACCAGAGATGCTGGTGTGGATGTGGAGAAAAGGGGACACTCCTGCACTGCTGGTGGGAATGTAAACTAATATGTTCCTTTTGGAAAGACATCTGGAGAACACTAGAGAACTAAAAACAGACCTGCCATTTGACCCTGCAATTCCTTTATCAGGTATATTCCCAGAAGACCAAAAATCTCATTACAACAAAGACATTTGTATCAGAATGTTTATTGCAGCCCAATTCATAATTGCCAGGTCATGGAAGAAGCCCAAGTGCCCATTGATCCATGAATGGATCAACAAACTGTGGTATATATACACCATGGAATACTATGCAGCCATTAATAAGGATGGAGACTTTACGTCCTTCATGTTCACATGGATGGAGCTGGAGATTGTTCTTCTGAGCAAAGTATCACAAGAATGGAGGAAAAAGTATCTAATGTACACACCCCTATTATGAAACTAATTTATACCTTTTATATAAAAGCTATAACCAAATAGCCTAAGAATATGGGGAGGGGGGAGGGAGAAGGGAGGAGGGAATGGGTGGAGGGAGGTGGATTGGAGGGACCATTTCTGAGGTTTATCTTACAGGGGTACAAGTGAATCTCTCTAAGAGTAGAATGAGAACGTTTTAAAACAATGACTGAGAAAATGACATGAAGACTGTGTTGATCAGTTTGATGGAAGTGTTTCAGATTGCATGTGAAAACCCCACACTGTACCCCAGAAGTGCATTAATGTACATAGTTACCATTCAATTTAAAAAAAGAAAAGAAATAATTAAGAATATATCCTTTATGTCAGGAGGATCCATATTTAAGTCCTGGCTCTGCTACTTCATGCATGTTGTATTAGGAAAATTACTAACTTTCTCCAAATCTCAGTTTGCTCAGCTGAAAAGTTGTGAGAGTTAAATAAAACAGTATATATGAAATGCTCAGCCCAATATCTAGAGAACCACAGTATTTCATAGAAATAAATAAGTGATAATGCTATGAAAGCAGGAACTTTTCTACATAGTTCTTTTTATTCCTACAAACAAATGAAAATCTAAATGACTCCTACACTACACTCTGTAATTTTAACCCTTTAACTCACAGGAAAATGCAGCATGTTAGCTATGTAAAATATAAAACTTTTACATATGGGCGGCGCCTATGGCTCAAAAGGGTAGGGCACCAGCCCCATCTGCCAGAGGTAGTGGGTTCAAACCCAGCCCTGGCAAAAAAAAAAAAAAAAAAAAAAAACTTTAAGTATATCATGAATTATGAAAGGTTCACTTAAAAATGTCACCCTTTTGAATAGGATTTATTTTTATCCAATATCTCCCTTTTTAATAAATTATTTGATCTTCCATCTTAAAAATCTTTCCAGGACCACCCGTGTTTTCTTTCAGTTACCATCATTTCTATGAATCTCCTTTATATACAAGCTTCTTGAAGAGATTTTATGCATATGCTGACAATCCTTCTTCAATTTCTCAACCTTTCTTGATTCCACACAAAGTGTTCTGGTCAATATTGCATCATCAATTCACCTCCATGTTGCCAAATCCAGTGGATTTTTTTTTAATATCAGTTTTTTCATATCACTGAAACAACATTAAAAATGATTTATTATTTCTTTCTTCTTGAAATACTATCTTCTTATTCCTGTGAAAGTATGTTATTTTGAATTTTTTTCTCAATGGATTCCTTTCCAATCCCTTTGGGCACTTCTTATCTATCTTCTACATATTGAAGTTCCTTAATTTTCTTCCTCCTTATACTCCACTTTCTTTCCTTGTTTTATCTTCTCTTTCATGTAATTTTAGTATAATTTTTAAATTCTATCTGTGCCATAATGGTGAGGTCTGAACTCCTTTGACCCTAAGATTCTTCATTTGTAAGATGTGTAACATTTTTTCACATTAATAAAATACCTAATCTCCTCAAAACTTAATTTCTTTCTTTGTAAAATGGGCGATAAATTCTTATTGTACAATAAATTCTTACAAGAAGAATATGAGGCCAGGTGAGGTGGCTCACACCTGTAATCCTAACACTCTGGGAAGCCAAGGCTGGTGGAGTGCTTGAGCTGGGGAGTTTGGGACCCTGTCTCTAAAAATAGCTGGGCATTGTAGCAGAGCAGGTAGTTCCTCCCAGCTACTCTGGAGAATGAGGCAAGAGGATCACTGGAGCCCAAGAGTCTGAGGATGCTGTGAGCTATGATGCCCTCTACACAGGGCAACAAAGTGAGTCTCTCTCTCTCTCTCTCAAAAAAAAGACAATGGGCTCAAAGATAGAGATATAAATAAATATTTATTTTTTCATATTTATCTCCTGTATACCTGGTTTGAATGTATCTAATATTTTTCCAGTAGGAAGTTTATCTTGGACATTGTATTTATGTTTATGATACACTGGCAAGTCTCAAAGCATGTCCCCTTTTCTACTACTGACAATGGAATGTTTCTCAAGGAACTACTATGACCTAAATTTCTTAAGGCATCCATCCGTGGTATAATCTTTCAAGGTTCAGGATGCACCTCCATGCTGTACTGTCACAATAAATTTCATATGATTTGAAACTTTCCAGAGGGTAAAGGATAGGAAGTCTTTAATAACCAAAGCATAAAAAGGAAGATCTTTAGGCTTCTGAAGTCCAGAAGCAGAAGTATCTGACACCTCCATCTCCCTCAATACCTTATCTAATTAATCACTAAGTTTGGTGTATTTTCTTTACAAATCATTATGACAGTTATTCCATTTCTATTTCATTCACTCACAACATTGTCACCCAGGATATCTTCATTTGCTCACTGGAATCTTTTAATAGTCTTTGTCTTTTTCATATCCACTCACATTCCCTCCTTGTCCAATTCTCAAAGCAGAATGACCTTGTAAAAATCTAAGTAAAATTCTGTCACTCCTCTGCTGAAATCTCTCCAGTGACTTGTCACTCCTTTAATAATAAAATCTAAAATCTTCAGCATGGAAAGTCTGGCATGAACCAGCCCCTGCCTGCTTTTCTGGTTTCATTTCTTTAGTCATCCCTCTCCTTAATAAATGACTTCCATTCGCACTGACCTTCTCTTTATTCTTCAGGCTTTCTAAGTTTCTTCTAGACTACCTTTTTTAATGTGATGTTTTCTCTGTCTCATGTTGATTGGCCTTCAATTTTCCTTACATTATAGTTTAAATATCAATTTTTCTCAAGAGGTCTTCCCTCACCCCACTAAAATGACATACATTTACACACTCACACTGTGTAATGTACCTAATTTTTTTTAGGTGTTACACACTGTGAGTGTGTAAATGTATGATACACTGCATGTCTGATACTGTTTGATAAATGTTTGATACACTGTCTTTCCCAGGATGCCATAAGAACCATGAGAACATGGTGTTCCATAGAATATAGTCTTCGATGGAGCAGACTAATGTTCTCCCACTAGACTATTATTAGTACCTGGATAGTAGGGACTCTTGTTTATTCATTTTTATTGACTCTCTTATTTCTTACCCCCATAGTTCAGTTTCAAACTTAGATATTAACTGAGAAAAACCTGTATTAATTTATGGAAATATAGCTCTCAGAGATATGACAAAATATATCACTTTATTACTTCTTCATTATTATTAACAAATTCACTTTTCACTCCATTTAGATTTTTTTTAATATAGTTTTTATTTATTTGAAATGCCACTTCATATTATTTATTGTTATTCTGGGAGTTTATTTTTCCTTTTTGTAATTGATCTACAATTTTTACAATCAATACAATCAATTTTTTTCATTTCTTTTTTTAATTAAATCATAGCTGTGTACATTAATACTGTCATGGGGTACAGTGTGCTGTTTTTATACACAATTTGAAATATTTTCATCAAACTGGTTAACATAGTCTTTATGTCATTTTCTTAGTTATTGTATTAAGACATTTATATTCTACATTTAGAAAGATTCACATGTACCCTTATAAGATGAACCATAGGCGTGATCCCACAAATCACCCTCCCTCCACCCATCCTCCCCCCCCCACCCTCCTTCTCAGCCCTACTCTGAAACTAATTTATAGCTTTCATAGAAAAGCTATAACTCCATTTAGATTTTGCAGTAATCTGTACTCTTTTGGTCTCCCTGTAAAAGTTTATTTAACAAAATTGAATTGAGAGCATACTTTATACCAGAAACTGAGCTATTCTTTAGGGAATACAAATCATAAGCAAAACCAATCCCTATCCTCAGGAAGCTTTGTCTGATGGGGAAGAAAAGCTTATATATTCCCAAAAATGTATGAAAGACTGCAACTTGGCTAAACACTATAAATAAGTGGTCTAGGGGCTCTATAAGCGCCTATAACAACAGATTTTTATCTAGTCAGCATGGTCAAGAAAAAAATTTCACAGTAGATGACAAGGATAGGAAAAGAAAGGAAAAAAACAGCAATTCATGCAGAGGGAACAGCATGCACAGTATAGTAGATTTCTCTGAACATACACTCCTAATATGCCCATCCTCTTCTACCTCTCTAGATTTTCAGTCAGGACCAAATTTGTTCATAACTTCCTAGATGAGGAAATAGTACTCGGGACCAGAAGATGAAAGTAGCTCCTTGCAGTATGAATTTTCTGCAGAAACAGGAAAAACATGTGGTCGGATCCAGACAAGGTCCCTCCCGCTCGTCCCCTTCTTTCTTTAATGGAGCTTTTCCAAGTCTCCTTCAAACACGGGGAAGAAACACAGTGCTAACACGTACTGAATTCATATAGGTCTTTTATTCTCACGCCAAAGCTTGCTGCAACTAGTGTCAATCGAGAAGACTGGCTGCTATTCTCGTCGGCACAGGCAGACGTATTTGTTGGAAGCCACACGCAGTTTCAGAAGCTGTTAATTCCCATCTCCTGAATGTCACATCCAGAAGTGAGAAAAGCCGGTCCGCAAAACAGCCACTCCTGGAACCCGGAGCGGTCTACCAGACTCACTTCCGCTTCCTCCTGGTAGGACTGCTTTTGCGGCTGGCACCGGAAGAGCTCTCCGCAACTACGGAAGAGCTCTCCGCAGCTACTTCCGGTTGTCTCTGTACTAAAGCGTTGTAATGTGTGCTGCTTCTTGCTTGCTGCCCGAACCAACCGCCTCGCTGACTCCTAAATTTAGCTGCTCTTCTCCTTAAGCAAATTGAAACAGTTTTGAAACCTATTTCGCTAGAGTTTGAGAAAAATTGCGACTGCGGAAGCTGTTTTGAAATGCCCTCGGCTTCTGGCTCTGGCTTCCGCAAAGGGTGGCGCTGTTTCTTGAACTATAAGCAAATCCTGACTGAAAGGGGATCGAGAGGAGGGAAAGGGGCTTGTGAAGATTTTATTTTAATATTTTCCCTCCCTCTTTAGACTGGGACTTTGGCGATTTTTGGCAAATTCCCAGAATGAGATCGCTGCGACTATTTTGCAGTATTCTTTTCAGCTGTCTGAATATTCTCCATAGTGGGTGTTTTTGTTGCTTTTCTTTTCTTTCTTTTTTTTTTTTTTTAATAGAGTCTCACTGTGTCGCCCCGTCACAGCTCACAGCAACCTCTAACTTTTGGGCTTAAACGATTCTCTTGCCTCAGCCTCCCAAGTAGCTGGGACTCCAGGTGCCCGCGACAACGCCCGCCTATTTGTTGTTGCACTTGTCATTGTTTAGCAGGCTCGGGCCAGATTCGAACCCGCATGCCTCAGTGGATGTGGCCAGTGCTCTAACCTCTGCGCTACGGGCGCTGAGCTGAACCGTAGTGCTTTTTATCAGTGTTAACCAAACAAAAAAGTATAGATATTGATAGTATTAAACTGCAAGTGATATAAAGATGGCTTTAAATGCATAGATTTAAAAACTGTGTCCTTGGAGCAGTTTTCTGAATGACATTAAAATACTCTGAATCAGGAAGTTACACAACCCAGCTAATTTATTTTATGTCACTATGAAAGGGTGAATTTATAGCCAAACACAATGGACTGATTTATAGCACAACATAGACTGATTGTGCTAGTTAACCTCTAAAAGTATATTCTGGTTTCTGAGGTGAAGTATTGCGTGTATTTCATATGATACTAACAGTTTCAATCAAACATCCTGATACTCCGTTTAGTGTCATTTCCTCTTCTGTTCATTTATTCAGTTGTTCAAGCACTTGCTATTGTTACCTTGTGGAAAGCCATACACACTGAATATGTAAAAATACAGAGAAAAAATTCTCAGGCTACATTGTCCATCAAAATTTACAATTGGCAAGTATTCAGTTGAAGACCAGTTGAAAATATTCTTTTATTTCTTATTTATGAGATGAATGAAGATTTCATTTGGAAGCAAAATAGAGATTTTTAGATTTTTCAGGGTTTAAGAGGTATAATCTAAGGAAACGTGCATTTTGAGTATTCTGGGTTTTTTTTATTACCTCTTAGTTCAGAAAAGTTTAATATAAATTCCTTTGAAATTTTACAAGGACCATCTTGAAATTTGGAGTACAGTTTTTTAAAACAATTTTTCTAGAAAAAAAGTAAGGTGAATGGAAGCCAAATTTAGAAATATGTTAAGAGGTTATATTGAGTTCTCATGAGAGTTCATTTTATTGAAAAAGATGTCTGCTTGCTTATTAAGGAAAAATAAATTCTAATAAAATTCAATGTTTAGTAATAGGATTTTCTCAAATTGTAAATTGTTAACTGATATGTCAGGAGTAAGGGAAAGTCCAATTTGTAGAAGTAGAAGAAAATGTGTTCTATTGAAACCTATGCATTTCATTGAGTTCATGGGCATTTTGCAAAATAATATATCTGTTTTATTTTTTAATCTCCTTTATTTTTATTAAATTTTATTTTTTCTATTTGTTTCTATGAATAGCAAATTCAAGGAAAGTTAATTTTGGAAGCAAATCAGAAGCTCCTTTATGATTTCCCATGTGTTTAGTGACTCTTTAGAGAAATAAATGTGTATTTGTGGATATTATTTTCAAGACTAATTTTTTCAAGCATTTTTCCTCTTTATGTACATGTAGGTCAGTCAAAACTATAATTTATGGCAGAGTCATTGAATTATTACAGAATTTTGTGTTGAAAGCATGTTATATTTATATATAGTTCAGTGAATCCTAAACATTCAACTACAGTGTGTTTTACAAGTGATGACTAATTACCAAAACTCAGGCCCTAAATGACTTGCAAATTTTGTAAATTTTACTTGGCAACTTAATAAATATCAATGTGTTTTTACAATTTAATGTGAGGTCAGTGGATTTATTGATGGACTTCTGGGTTTTCTATGTGCGCCTTTGGAAGAAAATATCCAACTATTTCATAAGATGTGTATGAAATTTAAAGAACTAATTAGTCTTCAATAAGATTTCTTCCTTTTCCTATCCAGTAATCCCTGAGAATTCATTGAGATTATTGAACTGCAAGCAAGTTCATTTAGTGTATACTTTAAATTCAAATTGTAACATTTAGCAAATCAAATTAGAAATTAAAGAATTTCTTTAATAACCCAAGATGAGGCCAGGTGCAGTGGCTCATGGCTGTAATCCTAATGCTTTCAGAGGCCACAGTGGGAAGATTTCTTGAAGTCAGGAGTCCAAAACCAGCCTGAGCAAGAGTGAGACCCCATCTCAACAAAAAATAGAAAAATTAGCAAGTCGCAGTGATGCACACCTATAGTCTTGTATACTTGGGAGGCTGAGGCAGTAGGATGCCTTGAGCTGTGATCACACCACTGCACTCTAGACCCTGTCTCTAAAACAAAAATGATCACTGTGTTCAAAGAGACAGTGAAGTATAGTTCGACCAGTATAATTTCAGTTTGAAGTCAGTAAGTGACATCAGTAAATTTATTTAGTGTTGGAGAAGGATTCTCAGTGAATACCTGGATACCTGGAAGGGATTTTTTTTCTCACTTTGTCACACTTGGTAGAATGCTGTGGTGTCATAGCTCACAGAGATCTCAAACTCTTGGACTCAAGTGATCTGTTGCCTTGAGAAAATGCCTGGCTAGTTTTTAGACACTGGGTCTCACACTTGCTCAGGCTGGTCTCAGGTAGACTATTCACTACCCAGTTTTATGAAATATTAACATCTTGTATTACTTGTTCAAGTCTTTAAAGTAAGGAAACATATAAGAACTGTCCAGAAAGTATCCAGCCATGTGTATTTCTCATATTATGTGTATCATTCTGAACTTGTTTTTGTTCTCTAAACATTGTTTTTTGTATTTATCTAAGTTAATACATACACTCTTATTGCTAGGTAGTACTCTTTGAATATCCCACAATTATTTATTTATGGTTACTATTAATACATACAGTCATGTTCCACATAACATTTTGGCAATAATAGACCACATATATGACAGTTGTTCCATTTGAAAATTGAGGCAAAGAATGGAAATTTAGAAAGTGTGTGTTTTGGCCTTGTCACAGGTAAAGAAAAGGGTCATCTGTGAGTCTATCTAAGTTAGATAGGAAGGGTATTTCCTTGCACTAAGTTTTTCCTATAACAAAAAAGGATGGGGAGATTTCTTGCTCTCCCTGTTTTCCAGGATCACAGAGCTCCCATAAGGTTTGTGACAAGAATGATGATTGTTTCATACTTTGGGGACTATATCAGGCCAACACGCTAACCACTTAGCCTCAGGTGCCTAGCCTATTTTATACATTTCTAATAACTGGTGAGTTGAACATTTTTTCATTTTAATTGGCCATGAAAGTTTCATCTTCTATAAGTTGCCTTACTTTGACCATTTTTTAAAATTTAAACTATATTACTTTTAGTTAGTTTAGTATAAAATGTAACATACTGAAAAGGTTCAAAAACAAATGGACAGTTTAATAGACATCTTGTTTAACAAGAAAACAACATGTTGACCACCAATAAAAAATGAACCTGTTGAGGCTTGGTGCCCGTAGTACAGTGGTTACAGCACCAGCTACATACACCGAGGCTGGTGGGTTCGAACCCAGCCCAGGCCAGCTAAACAACAATGACAACTGCAACAAAAAATAGCCAGGTGTTGTGGTGGGCGCCTGTAGTCCCAGCTACTTGGGAGGCTGAGGCAAGAGAATTGCTTAAGCCCAAGAGTTGGAGGTTGCTATGAGGGGTAATGCCATGGCACTCTACCAAGGGTGACATAGTGAGTCTCTGTCTAAAATAAAAAACAATAAATAAATCTCTGTGAAGATTTGATTGGGATAGTGCTGAATCTGCAGATAAATTCAGAGGTAGTTAATATCAACTCTAATTCTTATGTATGGGATATCACTCGTTACTTAAAACAATTCATATTCTGATTTTTGTTGTTGTTGCTTAGTCTAGCATGATTTTTTTGTATTGACTTTGTTGGGATCTACTTGGACCCACCAATATGGGTAATATGAAGATTATTTTAAACTGAAAACATTTGAAATTCAACATATATGGAAAAAAAGCCTTTTCAGAGCTTTCCTTTTCTGACCAAAGGCAGAGCCTTCTGACAGTGAAGCTGCCACAAATCCCTTCTTTGAGGCAGCTTCACTCTGGGGAAGAAGACAATGAAGCTGCCATAAATCCCCCCTCCAGAGAGGTTTTGCATAAACAAACATCATCACAAATCATATTACCTACCATTTGTTCCTCTAAAAGCCCATTTGTTTTTCCACAAACAACCAAAACAAACAAAAAAATGTGTTTTTCACATAGAAGCCCTTTCCTCCATTCCCTTTCTACTTCAAAGCCCTATCTCTAACCATTCAGTGAACCTCTTCAACAGAAAGCCCGGGCCCGCCAGACAACAATGATGGCTGCAATCAAAAAATGGCTGGACGTTGTGGTGGGCGCCTGTGGTCCCAGCTACTTGGGAGGTGGAGGCAGGAGACTCGCTTGAGCCCAGGAGTTGGAGGTTGCTGTGAGCTGTAATGCCATGGCACTCTACCCAGGGGGATAGCTTGGGGCTCCGTCTCAAAAAAAAAAAAAAAAAAGAAGAAAAGCAGAAAGCTCCTGCACATATATAAATAAAGTTAGTTTTCACCTGTTAATTTGTCTATTGTTAGTTAATTTGCAGGTCCTCAACTATCGTATCTAAGTTTCTAGAGTGTCCTTCATTTTGCCCTTTTTATTTATTTATTTTTTTCATTTTGCCCTTTTTAACATATCCATTCTCTCTTGTCTCTATTTCTGCTTAATGTGTGGCTACCACTAATCAGTTCTGGATTTCTATAGTTTTGTTATTTCAGGAATGTTTTATAAATGGAATCATAAAGTATATAACCTCTTAGGCTAGCTTTTTAAATTAGCAGAATTATCTGGAGATTCATCAAGAATTTGTATATCTCAATGGGCCAGTCCTTATTATTACTGATTAGTATTCCATAGAATGAATATACAGGGTTTGTTTAACCATTTAGTCATTATATTTGGGGCTGTTGTGAATCAAGCCACTGTAAACATTTTTGTGCAGGGTTTGTGTTAGCACAAGTCTTCATTTCTCTGGGATAAATGCTTAGGAGAGTAAACTGCTAGTTCATATAGTAATTATTAATACATATTTAACTTTGTAAGAAACTGCCATGATGTTTCCAGACTGATGTGCTATTTTATATTCCTACCAGTAGTATATGACTGATAGAATTTTTCCATGTCCTCACCAGCATTTGATGTTGTCTCTGATATTTTTAAATTTTAGCCATTCAGATAGATATGCAGTGATAGTGCATTGTGGTTTTTTTTTTTTTTGCATTGTGGTTTTTTAGAGTGATGTGCTATTTTATATTCTCTCTAGTAATACTTGACTGAGACAGTTGATCCACATCCTCTCCAGCATTTGGTATTCTCTCTTTTTAAAATTGTAGCTATTTGGATAGGTATGTAATGCTATCTCATTTAAATAGTTTTAAATTGTGTTTCCTTTATGCCCAAAGAAGTTGAACATCTTCTCATATCCTTATTTTCCATCTGTGTTTCTTCCTTAGTGAAATGTCTTTTTGTGGCTTTTGCAAAAATTCTAATTAGATTGTTTGCTTTTTTACTGTTTATTTTTGAGATACATATATCTGTATGTATATATAGGTATATGAGTTATATGCTATAAATATATACTATATATGCAGATACATACTGCATTATACTCTACTCAATATTTACTACATATGTATGCATAAATATGCAATAAAATACATAGTCTAGACACTAGGTTGTCATATATGTGATTTACAAAGACTTCTTCCTACTCTATAGTTTATCTTTTCTTCCTCTTCTGCAGAGGAAATTTTTTAATAGTCTGATTTATTAATTCTCCCTTTTATGGATTATGTTTTTGCTGTCAAGTCTAAGAATGCTCTGCCTAGCCTTCCATCTCAAAGATTTCCTCCTATGTATATTATATTTTAGTATTTTTTTACATTTAAATACATGATCCATTTTATTTTTTACAAGGTATGAGACATACATTAATAATTTTTGCCTAAAAATATCCAACTACCCCAGCACGTGTTGTTTAAAAAGTATCTTTCTGGGTGGCACCTGTGGCTCAGTGGGTAGGGCACCGGCCCCATATATTGAGGATGGCAGGTTCGAGTCCCAACCCAGACAAGCTGCAACAAAAAATAGCCAGGTGTTGTGGCGGGCACCTGTAGTCTCAGCTGCTCCAGAGACTCAGGCGAGAGAATCCCCTAAGCCCAGGAGTTGGAGGTTGCTGTGAGCTACGACACCGCAGCACTCTACTGAGGGCAATAAAGTGAGACTCTGTTTCTTAAAAAAAAAAAGTATCTTTCCTACATTGAATTGCTTTTGTACCTTTGTTCAGAAAACCATCAACCTTGGTTATTATAGCCATGTAAGTCTTGAAAAGCGTAGACCAATTCCTCCCATATTATTATTCTTTTTCAATACTGTTTTACCAGCCTACTTCCTTTATATTTTCATATAGCTTTTAGGTTAAGCTTGTCTATATCTACAGAAAAAAAAATCTTTCTAGGGTTTTGTTTTTGTTTTGATTTAATTTGTTTTGTTTTTGAGATATGATCTTACTCTGTTGCCTGGACTGGACTGGAGTGAAGGGTTTGGTGCTCATGGCTCACTGCAACCTCAAAATCCTTGGCTCAAAGGATCCTCTTCCCTAACCCTTTGGCGTAGCTATTAGTACAGGTATATGCCACTGTTGCTGGAATTTCTCTCCAAGCTGAGTTCTTGGTCTTGGGGCTTGAAGAATGAAACCACCAACCACAGGGATAAGTAACAGGAAAGAGTTTATTGACAGGGAGAAAGACTCATGAACATGATAAGAAAAGAGGGCACATAGAAAAGGGGGAATAGAACCTCCAGCAGTGGAAGGGGGAATCCAAATGGGAAAACCCCGAGTCTTTATTCTAGGGAGTTTAAATGCTGCTTTTCCTACGTGCAGGCAGGGGGTCTTGAGGAAGCACGTCACATTTGCAGAAAATAATCCTAAAATTAGCACAGAAATTCAGTCCTTGCAGTCCTTGCCTCAGGCAAGGAATTAGGGTGTGTGCTCCCTACTCAAGGAAGAACCACCTAGAACCTTTCAGGTTGCTTTGTTCATGACTTAGCTAGAGCCCAGAGGGTGTGGCCTACAAAGGAAGGCCTGTTAGTGCCTAGAGATGGGGGTCTAATTTCTGAACTCACCCAGGCCTAGAGAATGGGAAGGGGTCCCTGTCTAGCCCTGAGTGGGGAAACAGTATCACCACCCTGCCCAGCTATGCCTTTGTAATTTTTTGTAGCGATGGGGTCTCACTATATTCCATATTCTTGAACTCAACAGCCTAAAGTGATCCTTGTGCATCAGCCTCCTAAAGGGCGGGATTACAGTTGTGATCCACCACACATAGCCCTTGCTAGGATTTTAATAGGAAAGGCCCATATATAAGGTCTGACAATTAACTTCACGAACTCATCCTAGAAAAAGTGCTATATGCTTCATTGCTAAATATCACTATAGTTGCCTTTGAGTACTCCCCTTGGGAAGCTATGCTCCAGTACCGGCACCTAGTCCACCCTTCAAAGCAATTTTGGAACTCTTTTTCTGGAATGACCATCAGAGCTGTTGTTATACAATGTCCTCAATATCAGAGGAAAGCATTCAGTATTATACCATTAAATATTATGCTAGCTGTGGGGTTTTTATAGGTGCTGTGTATCAAATTAAGGAATTTCACCTTATGTCAACATAATTTTAAAAACTCTAGAGGAAAAGAAAGTCTATTGTAGTCACCCATTTTTGCTTACTATGTTCTTTCTTCTTCCCTGATATTCCTGTATCCCTTTTTAAATAATTTTCCTTTCTGTGGAGAATGTCTTTTAGCCACTCTTTTAGAGTAAGTCTACTAGTAACAACCTAGGTCTACTAGGTCTACTAGTTCAGTTAGTTTTCCTTCATCTGATATGTCTTGATTTCTCCTTTATTCCTGAAGAATATTTTCAATAGATATGATATTCTTGGCTGACAATTTTATTTCAGTAAAAATATTGTGCCATTTCCTCTAGCCTCCATCGTTTCAGATGAAAAGTTTTCTGTCATTCAAATTGTTTTTCCTCCTACAAGTAAGATGTCACTTTTCTCTGGCTGCTTTCAAATTTTGCTTTATATTATTATTATTATTATTATTATTATTATTATTATTATTATTATTATTTTGGTGAGACAGAGTCTCACTTTGTCACCCTTGGTAGAGTGCCATGGCATCAAAGCTCAGAGCAACCTCAAACTCTTGGGCTCAAGTGATTCTCTTGCCTTGGCCTCTCAAGTAGCTGGGACTACAAGCATCTACCACAACACTTGACTATTTTTAGAGATGTGGTCTTGCTCTTGCTCAGGCTAGTCTTGAACCCATGAGTGCAGGCAATCCACCCACCTCAGCCTCCCACAGTGCTAGGATTACAGGTGTGAGCCACCACACATGGTCTGATTTTGCTTTATCTTAATTTTCAGAGATATGACTATAATGTGTCTCGGTATGGATTTCTTTGGGTTGCCCTATTTGGATTTTCTCAGTTTCTTGAATATTGAGCTTTGTCTGTTGCTAAATTTGGGTTTACTCCAGTGATTATTTCTTTGATTATCTTTTCAGTCCTATCTTTATTATCTTTTTTCTTCTATAATTCTGATGAAACAATTATTAGATCTTTTATATTGCCTCACAAATTGCTGATCCTCTGTTCATTTATTTTTTAGTCTATTTTCTTTCTTGTTCATATTGGGTATTTCTGTTCTGTCTTCTAGTTAATTGATCATTTCCTCTGTTCTCTCCATTATACTCTTGAGCCTATCCATCAACTTTTTATTGGGAGTTTAGTTTATTTCAGTTCTATCTTTTATTTCTTTGCTGAGACTTTCTGTTCTCTTTTGAGTCTTTCTGTTTGTTTTAAGCATGTATGCATTTTCTTACTGAAGTATTTTATGATGGCCTCTTCAACGTATTTGTGAGATAAATCTAACATCTCTTTCATCTCAGTGATGGCATATCTTGATTGTCTTTTTTTCACTCATGTTGAGGTCTTCCTAGTTCTTGATATGACAAGTGCATTTTATTTTATTGCAACCAGGATATTTTCATATTCTGTTTTGAGACTTTGGGCCTTACTTAAACCTGTGTTGGATGTCTTTTTTATGACAGTGTTCTGCCTGAGTTAACCATTTTCTGTTTAACAGGAATGATATTTTATCTAATATCTGGGACAGTTGATGTAAGATCGAAATTATTTATTTCTTTAATGCTTAAAAGAATTTGTATGAAAAACTTCTGAGAAAACTCTTCTCCCTGTAAATGTGCATGGTATATACATAGTACTTTACCAATTCAGCTATTTTAATGGAAATAAATCTATTCAATTTTATTTTTTTAAATCAGTTTTTATAGGATATTCATTGTGATAGAGTTGTTCATAGATTTTTCTTTTGAATTGTTACTCTCAATTATATCTTTAGTTTTGTTCAGTTTTTCATCCCAAATTGATTATGACTTCTTTTTCTTTTCTCAATCACATAATTATCTATTTTACAAAGCTTTTTAGTGAACTAGTTTTTGGTTTGTAATTCTCTCTCTCTCCTTCTCTCTCTCTCTTTTTCTCTCTCTCTGACAGAGTCTCACTCTGTTGTCCCATGCCAGAGTGCCATGGTGTCAGCCTAGATTACAGCAACCTTGAACTCCTGGATTCAAGCATCCTCCTGCCTCAGCCTCTCAAGTAGCTCACACTACAGGTGCATGCCACAATGCTCAGCTAATTTTTCTATTTTTAGTAGAGACAGTGTCTTGCTCTGGCTCAGGTTGGTCTCAAACTCCTGAGCTCAAGCAATCCTCTTGCTTTGGCCAACTAGAGAGCTAGGATTACAGGTGTGAGCCAGTATGCCTGGCCTGTAATTCTCTTTATTCTTATTTTCTTTCCTTTTTATTTGTCTCTGGTTTTGGGTTTTGTTTTTTTTTTTGAGACAGAGTCTCACTTTATTACCCTTGGTAGAGTTCTGTGGTACCACACAGCTCACGCCACCTCCAACTCCTCCTCATATATTGTTTTTTTGAGACAGAGTCTCACTCTTCCTGTATGTGGTAGGCAAAATAATGGCCCCCTAAAATGTCTGCATCCTAACCCTGTGAATGTTATGTTAACATGGCAAAGGGAATTAAGGTTACAGATGAAATGAAGGTTGCTAATCAACCAACCTTAAAACAGGGGAGATTTTCCTAGATTATCCAGCTGAGCCCAGTGTAATCCTAAGGCTCATTAAAAGTGGAAAAGAGAGGCAGAGTGGAGAGTGAGACAGAGATGTGAATATGGAAGAAAAGTGCAAGAGAGAAGAAAATTTGCTGACTTTGTAGATGAAGGGATGGGGCTCTAAAAGGTGGGAAAGGCCAAGGAGCAGATTATTCCCTAAAACTTCTAGAGAAAAATGTAGTGTTGTAGACACATTGATTTAGGCTTGTGAGACCTGTGTCAGACTTTGAACCTACAGAACTGTAAGATAATACATTTGTGGTGTTTTAAGCAGTTAAATCTATAGTAGTTTGTTACAACAAGGAAAAACTGATATACAATCTTCTAAGTTTTAGTTTTGTCTCTTGTAAAGAGCACTTAGCTGCATTGTTCTTTAATCCCATGTGATATTTTTGTCTTTTAATAAATGAACTGCTTGCCTTTATTTTGATTTTTAGTAAATTTGAGCTTATTTTTCTGATATTGTTTTGTATGTTCAGTCTTCTGGGGTTTATTTTCTTCTTTTCTGCTTCATATAGGATTATGTTTTTCTTTCTTTTTTTATTCTACTTGTTTGGAAGTAGCATATTCTACTTCTTTTTAATCCCAGGTTTAAGAGTTAATTATACTTCTTGATTTTTACTATATTATCAACTTTGGTCTTTGCAGGGAACTTCACATTTTATTAGTTCATTTTCCCCCAACTATCAGCACTCCCATTTCTCCATTTTACACATACTCAGCCTAATATGGTTAATGTATATCTTTAAATATGTATGTATGCTTATAAATATATTTTGTGGTTTTGTCCTCATAAAATATCTGTTAATATTCAATGGGTATGCATTTTAAGTTTTGTATTCCATTTCTAGCTTTTTTAAAAATTCAAATTATTTTTGAGATTCAGTCCTATTGTTTTTGTATGTCCAGTTTGTTGCTTCTGACTTCTACATACCATCCAATGGTGTATATTTCCATGACCATTTTACTCTTTCCTGGGGTTATACATTTTTAAAAAAATTATTTTGGATTAACATAAGGTTAACATATGATTAGGCTACATTGTGTTTGTAAGAGAAAGTAGTTAAGCCCTTCACCCAGGAGAGGAGCCCTATACCCTTACATTGTACCTGATAGGCCCCCTGGAGGCCCCCTTTTCAAGCCCCCATCTCCTCCTCCCCTTCTTTAATTTACTTGTGTTTTTCTTTTGTGTCAGCCTGTAGCTGTTCATAATGTTTATATTTAGACCTTTAATTCATGCAGAATCCAACTTTATATGGTATAAATCAAGTATCTAGGTTACTATTTTCCATTTATGAGCCAGTTTTTTCACAATATAATCTACTAAACAGTCTGCCCCTTATTTGTTTGCTTTTGGTGCCAACTTTATCAAATCTCAAGTTTCTATATGTATATATGTATTTAAGCACATGTTGTTCTATTGGTTGATTTATGTATTCTTGTGCAGTTTTTTTATTACTTCAGCTTTGTAGCATATCTTTATATTTGATAGGAGATTCTTTTTTTCTTTCTTTTTTTTATTGAGACAGAGTCTCACTTTGTCACCCTCCGTAGAGTGCTCTGGCATCACAGCTCACAGCAACCTCACACTCTTGGGCTTAAGTGATTCTCTTGCTTCAGCCTCTTGAGCAGCTAGGACTACGGTACCTGCCACAACATCCAGCTACTTTTGGTTGCAGTTATCATTGTTGTTTAGCAGTCCCAGGCCAGGCTTGAACTCGCCAGCCTTGGTGTATCTGGTTGGTGCCCTACTTACTGAGCTATGGGCACCAAGCCTGATAAGAAATTCTTAACTCATTCTTTTTGTTTTAATAGATAAATTAACTATTTATAAAAATACATTCTTTTATACAGATATTAGAATAATTTAAATTACTCAAAAAGTTGGAATTTTAGTGAATTGTTATAAACTTATAAAATTATATGGAGATAGTAGATAGTAGTCAGTTTTTATTAACTCAAATAAAAAAACTTTATCAAATCTCAAGTTTCTATATGTATATATGTATTTAAGCACATGTTGTTCTATTGGTTGATTTATGTATTCTTGTGCAGTTTTTTTATTACTTCAGCTTTGTAGTAATATGGGAATATAATATGTTCCATTTGTTAGTTTTGTATCTTTTAATAAACTTAAAACTTTTTCCCCATAAAGGTCCTGTGAATCTTTTATTCATATTAAATTTATTATATTATTCTTTTTTTTTTTTTTTTTGAGATGGAGCCTCAAGCTGTCCCCCTGGGTAGACAGGCATTCACAGCTCATAGCAACCTCCAACTCCTGGGCTCAAGCGAGTCTCCTGCCTCCGCCTCCCAAGTAGCTGGGACCACAGGCGCCCGCCACAACGCCCGGCCATTTTTTGGTTGCAGCCATCATTGTTGTTTGGCGGGTCCGGGTTGGGGATTCGAACCCGCCACCTTAGGTGTATGTGGCTGGCGCCTTAGCCG
>CAUYQV010026217.1:0-20391 GCA_963574575.1 Galagoides demidoff | reverse complement strand
TAGTAAAGGAGGATTTGGATTGGTACAGGTGAGGGGTGGGGGATTTCTTAACCAGGGCTAGAGGTGGTGTAGCCTAATTAGGTAGTTGAAGGAGAATACCTGAATTTCAAGGAAATAGAAACTTATTGCCTATTATGGCAGCTGTCTGCCTAAGGTGGCAGTTGGGGACTTATTGCCTGATATAGTAACTTGTTGCCTGAGCTGGCTTACTCAGTGGCTCAGCAATTTGTGCAGCCAGAGATGGGGGAGGCAGCAGGGAGTTGCCCTGGTTTCCCTGGTCATTGGGGTGGAGGGAGGTGGAGGGGCTAGGAACAGAACTTATGTAGTAGACAACAAAAATGGCGCTGGTCTGGCCCTTACAATAGAAGCTAAGAAAGTTGGATATCAACAGAGAGAAGGTGGTATGACAAAAAGGGACACTAAAAGATACGAAACTGGAGCACAGTCCCCTTCAAAGCAGAACTATAGCAGGGCCTTGGGCTATGGCTTTGTAGATGTATATTATTCCTCTGGGAAAAAATGGAGAAGTATGAGGAAAGAGATACATGAAAGGACAAAAAGGAAGAGAAAAAACATCCATCAGTAACAAACGTATTGAGCAACTACTCTGCGAGGGATGCAAAGACAAGTGACATTGCCCTGCACCGAGGAGGTGCAGAAAGCAGAGTCCTCCTGAGTCAAGTACCACGAGAATGGAAAAGGGCATGTCCGGCGTGCTTAACAGTGGATGAACAAATACATGCCCACCCGAGAGAAAACCACAGCTACACCAAATGAGGGGGAGGGTGGGAGAAGGGAAGGGGTGGGAGAAGAGGGGAAGAAGGAGGGGGAGAGAGGAGGGAGGGAGAGGGAGAGGTGGGGAGGAGGGAAGGAGGTAAGGAGGTAAGGAGGTGAGCCCCTACCTGAGGGCACAATGTAGAGGTATGTGGCACCCCTCCTGAGTGAAGGGCTCAACAGGGACTCTACATGACAATGTGCATAGTGTAACCTAATTGTTTGCACCCTTTTATCAATTTGGAATTTAAAAAAAAAAGAAAACAGAGTTAAAGGAAACAGAAAGGGAGAGGGCAGAAGAAAAGAAAGATAATCAATTAGGAAGGGGGAAAGAAGACAGTGGAGGAAAACCAGTGTGTCCTGGCCTTACACACAGGCTGCCTGGGCCACATATGTTTAGGTACATGGCCATGCTAATGACTTAGTAAATGAATCAATTATGTCTTTCTAAATAAGTAGATTCTTCCAAAAGATTAAAATTTTATTTAAACAATAAATGTGCTAGAAAATTTCAGTTACTAAAGCAAGCAACTACTTCTCTAAAAACAATAATGAAATGGCAATGGTATCAGTTAATATTCACTGTGCACTTCTGAAGCAATTACGATGTCTCAGGCCCCAAACGGCTCAGCGATGATCCTATAACCAGAGAAGCACAGTTTTTCAAGTGTGCCCCTGTCATCTCATTTGCAGAAAACTGTGAGCAAATTGTCTTCAGTGAAGGAAATGAAGGAAGAAAACTAAAGAGGGAAATCAGAAGCTACGCTCAGGGGCGGCCTCAGCACCTGGGAGCAAGCATCTGAGACAGGAATGTCTCCCCTTTCCTCCTCCTGCCACCACCAGCTCACCTACCTTCTTTATTCTCAGAAAAAGAAGGCCCCAGGCATGGAGTTTCAACTCCTAACATTCTCCTTCCTGGAGCTGATGTTTGTGTTGGTCGAGCCCCTCCCCTTTATTTTTGTTCATTGCTTCATTCATTCACTCATTCATTCATTCTTCAGCAAATATTTGTTAAGCTTCTTGGTGCTCCGTTGTGTTCCAGACATGGGGGATTCAGAGGATCTGTGACTCCCTCCAGCTTTACTGAAATGAGACCTGTTTTCTGAGTCATTATAGATTTTATAGGTTTTCGTTTTGTGTCTTGAAAAAAACCTACATTTATTCTACCTGAAGAAAAAACAGACACACTGATGGAATTTGCATCACATGGAATGAGACCACACTGGTTTCTCTTTCAGATCTTACAAATCTGCCACCGTATACAACTTACCATAGCCAATTTCATCGGCTACTGTGGTTCATGTTCTACCCTTTCTGGACTAGTAGAATGTTCCCTGTCTGTGTTGTTAGGACTTTAGTAGTGGCACTAGGATAACCAGGAGAGGCAGAGTTGAACGATGCCGCTTGAGGTTTCTCTGTAAAGTTTCCATTCAGTCTAAAGGCCACGTTCAAGGATGCAGAAGGCCACAGGTGGACCAAGGCTGCAGGCTCCCCACGCTTCCTGAAGCGGCAGGCTCTATGGAAACAGCAGGGAATGATACACTTTTTTTTTCTTCTTTTTTAAAGACCAGAGAGTCAATATTTTAGTTTTTCCAGCCACGAAGCCTCTGTGACTTCTGGTCAGCTCTGTCACCGCAGGACAGAGCAGCCTTAGAGAATACACAGATAAGTGAAAACAGGACTATGTCCCAGTAAAACTGCACTAATGGACACCAAAATTTTTATTTCACATAATATTCCCAAGTCACAAAATAATTATTCTTGCTTGATTTTTCCCAACAATATATGCAAAAGCCATTCTTAGCTCTTAGGCCTTAAGAAAACAGGTGAAAGGGTCAGATTTGGCCCTCAAGTGGGAACCCACCCACACCTGTTCTAGTGGAAAGACCAGGCTGTGAATACTACCTTTGTCACAGACCATTCAGGGGCAAGAGGAGCTCATTTGATAGCTTTGGGTCTGTATTTTCTTTTGTGAAATGGGGATAATAATGTTCATCTTACGTGTTTGCTATATAAGGACACGATGAGACAGGAAACACAAAGCGTTGTCTAAGGAGCGAGGAGGCTGATGGGTGGGCAGCAAGCTGAAAACCACTGTGGTGGTAATAGTCGCTTAATAGATGACAGCTGTTGTTACAGTCATCAGCATAATTATCATTCAGGGAATAATACACATACAGAGAGAAATGAGTGCCAGCAACAGATCAAGGGAAGAAAGAAGTAGTGGGAGAGAGAGGGAGAAAGCCCTAAGAGCATGTGATGCCCACATCCTCCCCTTGCTGACTCCCCTCTGAGCCTGCAGGGTGGGCTTCCCATCTCCCAGGACCCCTACACCATTCCCAGCAGCAGCTCAGATTCAGCGCGTCCCCACTGGCAGCCCACTGAACATGTCCCCAAGTCAATGTGTCTCAGCTCTGTGTTTCTCCAACACTTTCCGTTTCCAGCTCCAAAGAGCTGGGTTATATGTGATTTATCTCTCAGCTTTACTCCTAGGCTTATTGAGTTTTCTCTGAAATTTCTCTAAAGTCCAGCCTTAGACAATTCTTCCAGCCTTGACATTTACATACCCTCCTAGAGTCTCTTACTAACCCACTGTTGTACCAGCCCAGCTCCTAGCACCTTATTTTCTCCAGTGCAGAATTAACCCTCCTTATTCTCTCCTGAAGTTTGTCCCATGGGGACTGGGCTGTCAGTGTAGAATCAACCCTCCTTTTTCAGAGCCTCTGAGCCTCCGGGATCTGCCCCAATGGCCAATTTGACATAATTTCCTACAAAAACTCCTAAATCATTCTGTGGGTGCCTTGATTCCTGGTATCTGCTGCTTTTGCCACCTGGAATATCCTTTCCATCATTGAATTTTTAAATCCTGGAAATTCTTCAAGGTTTAATGTAAATACTTCTCCAGGAAATTAATTTTTACTTCCTGTGAATGTCCGGGCACGAGTTTGTATTTCTTTCTCGCCAACCGTCATTTGCTATCTTTGTGTTGTGTGTGTACACATTTCATCATTTTACTAGACTAGTAGTTCTCAAATGGGGGCATTTTTGTCCCCCAGGGGATAAGGTTTGGAAATGTCTGGGGTTGTTACAGCTTGGGGTGGGACTGCTACGGGCATCAGGAGGCCTGCTAAACATTCTGGAAGGCACAGAACAACCCACCACACAGAGAAACATCAAGGGTGTGCGGTTGAGTAGACATGGACCAGAGTCTAAGTTCTTAAAGAAAGGAATCAGTTTATAACTGATTCCTTCATGTTCTCTATATACAGGCATCGATGAATACATAGTTGTCAAATTAATGAAACCAGAGCTTTGAAAGAAAAATTCATGAGCCTATGAGACGACACACAGTATTAATTTGTGGAAGCAGCAGTGGGGGCATGAGTGTAGAGCATGCCTGCTTCCCTGCAGACCAGGAGTCAGCTTTCCAATCCTGAGTTTTCATCTCAGTTGATGCAGAAGTCACTGCTGATGCTACAGAGGGGCTCCTGAGCACTGCTAGTCTGATAATCCGACCCAGGTTTTGAAAAAGTTCTTAAAATATTCTTCTATAAAGCATGTAAAATGGCAATTCAGTTTTTCCTAGCATTTTAGCATTTTAGGCAAATGCCTGGTTCTTAAGTGAATCGAATGCTTTAACGCAAACCAAGGTCATCACGACCTGAGAGGCTGGCATGCAGGTGACCATCCCAGAGAGACTGAGATGTTGAGACCCTCAGAGACTGTGTTTCTGAGTCTACCATTAACTCAATGTATGACAACCTCATTTTTTTTAATATAAGTATATTCAAAAGTATAAGTTTATTTTATATTAGAAAAAGAGAAGGGGGGGAGAAGAGATAAGAGAGAGAGCAGAGATCAGAGAGTGAGAGAGCGGAAGATGGGGGCAGGGAGAGAGAAAAGGGGCAGAGAATGGCCTGGCCTGCCAAAGAAAGAAAGGGAGAATGCTAGCGAACAGACTCATATTTCTTTAAAAGGAAAATTCTTGTTCAACTTTCTCCTAACTTGCACTCACTAGAGTTTAAGCCTGCTGTTAAAAAAATCTGCTCTTAGAAACAGAGACCATTCAAGGTAATATCATACAAACACCAGTAACAACGATGAAGGACTTTTTACCATCTCACTTGCCTTCTCGCTTAGACAATTAACAATGGACCCCCTCAGCCCCAGAGCCCCAGCGGGGCTCCCCAGTTCTCCCACTGCTTTCCTGTCCCTGCTTCCTGGTACCTTCTCTGTGGTGGGGGCAGGAAAAATAGGGTGAGACATGAGACACTTATCAATCATTTTTGCTAAATCCTGGTTTTCAACAGCAGTTAATTTTAGGTTTGCTAGGGGATTACCTGCCTTCTTAGCCATTAGCATAAAAAACTGCCAGTTGTTGGTAATTGAGTTTAAAATCAATTGTGCATTGGAAAAATCTGAACTTGTCAAATAATTTTTAACTCTTAGGTCTCATTTCTGTCCCATCAAATTAGTTCTCAAGTATTTCTTACATTTCATAGAAAAGAAGAAAGTTTAAATAGCTGTTTCTAATATAGGCTATCTTATTAAGAAGTAAAACATAAAATAATTCCATCATGCACATATTTAGAAAGAGTTTTCAGTGAAAGATGGTTTAACTATCTATAAGAATTTCTTATCTATGTCTTCATAAAACTGTGAATTCTGTGACCTATTATTGATGCTTGCCTGTGAAAATACACATAAGTAAGGATTTGTTACCCAAACAGTCAAGGGTTTACTCAGTATCCTGGAGACCTCAGTCCCTAAAGATGAAAACATACTCCCTCCTAAATGAGATTTCTGCTCCCAGATGTTCCATGTAATGGCTTTACCTGTGACTGGGGGTCATCAGATGAGGTGCTATTGTTAAGCAATGCTGGGGAGCCACAGCTCATCTTGGGGTGAGGCCAAGTAAAAAACCTGAAAAATAAAGTTTTCTGAATTGGATAGTTATTTGCTTCTTTTAATAATACAGTATTGTCAACACCAAACACAGTTTCCACTTTTGTTTTCAAGAGCTTCCGAGTAAGGTTGCCTATGTCGTATGTGCAGGGCACCCTCCACAATCATTGCTGCACACTCCCCAGAACCTGGCACTCACAGTCTGTCCTAATCCTGTCAACCACACCCTGAGAGACCTGCTACTCTCGCTCCCATTTCACAGACACAGAAACTGAGGCTCAGGGTTAAGAGGCTTGCCCTTCAACCTGAGAAAGCTGAGGAGAAAATAAAAACTAAAAAGAAAACAAAGATTTGCCTGATTCACATACATGAGTAGTGCCAGGGCCAGATGTATATTTGAGTCCAGGTATGTCTAATGCCAGAGGTCATATTCTTTGAAGCAATCAGATTCCATCCATCTGGGCACTGGAATAATAACTGTTGAGGTCATTAGATTCTCACAGGTCTCTTTAAAATACCTAAATATGTTCTTTTAAAATTCTATAGAGACAAAAGAAATAATGATTGAGACAAATTGAATTCATATTTTAGGATGAATTGTGTACATATTTTGACAGTTCATTAAAATACATGTGTGTATTTACATAAGCACACATGTATCACATACACTATACTATATGTGTATGTATTTGCTGTACATTATTCATGTTGCAAGCTCAGGAATTTTGTTCAAGTCTTAACACAGTCATTTGATGTTTGTCTTTGAGAAAATTTCTTAAAATTACTAGCCATTTTCATTTTCTTCATGTAATGGAGCTAGTAATAGAATATATTCTATTGGGTTCTTATTGTGGCAATTAAATGAGATAATTCTCTGAAATGTGATAAAATGAAAAATAATTCTGCCAATTGGCCCCAGAGACGCCTGAAGAGACAGGACAATCCAGTGCGAAAATAACATGTGAAAGCTGTGTGGGGTGGGTCTTGGGATGAGGGATGGGATAATGAGGAAATAATGAAAATGACAGGCTTGTCTGCCCAAGAAATAATTAGGACTTTGAGAAAGATGGAGAAGACCAGTGAGGCCAGGGAGTGGGGAGCAGGGGGAAGGTCCGGCCTCCGGGTGAGGTGCGGGAGAAGGGGGTGTCGGGCAGGTGTTCATAGGGTGTCAGGTAGGTGTCCGTTGGGTGTCAGGCGGGTTTCAGGTGGGTGACAGACGGGTGTCAGGCAGGTGTCCGTCAGGTGACAGGCGGGTGTCAGGCGGGTGATAGACAGGACTCTCAACCTGCAGGATGTGGAACACAGACCATGAGTAACTTCAACGGCAACCCCGAGAAGGCTCCAGAGCGCTCATTCACAGGGTGACCGCCACATATGGGGCTTTTCAGACACCAGGGTCTCAGGGTGAATAAGGCAAACTTCTGTCTTTTTCCTGCCTTATTTCCGGGGGTGGGGATGCAGAGGGGACAGAACAAGAACAGATGAAGGATAAAAAATAAAAAAGAAATAAACAAGAACATTTCGGATTGTGGAAAGTATTATGAAGAAAATAAATTAAAATGGTGTGTGTTATGAATCCCTAAGTGCATGGGTAGGGTGCATGAGGGCAGTAATCAAATCAGAGACCCAGGAGGGCCCCCCTGAGGGCCCTGTTCAACCTGCGGCTGGGGATGGTGGGGAGGGGCCGGGACAGGGAATCGCTGGAGACAGAGAGAAGAGGAGCTGGGGATGGGGAGGGGCCAGGACAGGGAGGGGCTAGAGACAGAGAGAGGAGGGGCTGGGGATGGGGAGGGGTGGGGACAGGGAGGGGCCATGCACTCGGGGCACAGGTGCCCAGGCAAGTGCAAGACTTGGGAAGACCACTGGGCTGTGGTGGTGTCCCAGGGCATTGCCATCACAAAGTAGGACAAGCTGGCAGCCTTCAAAAAACAGAAGGGTATTCTCGCAGCTCCGAAAGCTGGAAATCTGGGGACCGGGTGTGGTGGGGTGGCGCCTGCTCAGGCCTCTCCCCGGTGCTGGTGGGTCACCTGTAATTTGTGTGTCTGGGATTGTGCGTCCCTCACCCCAGCCCTCAACCTCGGCATTCCCCCCGTGTCTTGTCGTGTGATGTCCAAATTTCCCTTCTTTGTAAGGGAAAATGGGGGAGTTACCCTAATTGTGACCTCATTTTAGTTGATTATCCCTATGGAGACCTCTTTTCTTCTTCTTTTTTTTAATCAGATTACTATGAGGGTAAACATGATTAGTTACATTGTTACATTGTTTGTTACATTGTTCCTAAGGCCAAGTCCACATCATGGCTGAGCCCTTCACTAGGGTGGGGTGTGCACATCAGGCCAGAGCTCCCAGCCTCTTCCATCTACCCCAACTTGAGTTTCTGTTTTTCTCTTGTGTGGGCATGTATTTTTTCATGTACTGGTTTCACATTAGTACTAAGTACATTGGATTCTTGCTTTTCCATTCTTGTGCTACTTTACTAAGAAGAATGTGTTTCAACACCATCCAGGTTAATGCAAAAGATGTACAGTCACATCTTTTTTATGGCTGAATAGTACTCCAGGGTGTACACAGACCATAGCTGTTAATCCATTCATGGGTTGATGGGCACTTGGGTTGCTTCCATGTCTTGGCAATTGTGAACTGAGCTGCAATAAATATTCTAGTGCAATGTCTTTTGTAATATAATGATTTTTCTTCCAAGTAGATACCTAGTAATGTAATTGCAGGCTAATGGAAGGTCTACCTTTAGCTCTTTGTGGATTCTCCATAACTTCTTTCCAAAGAAGCTATATTAGTTTGCAATCCCACCAACAATATAAAAGTGTTCCCCTGTATGGGAGATTAAGACTTGAACAATCTTTCTGAGAGACTCAATTCAACATAGCAAACAATAAATATTAGTAAACATTATTATTGCACAGAGAATTCCTAAAAAAAAAAAAGCAAAAAGTTAACAGAAGGGTATTTAAATAATGAAATCAGGTGGTGTTATCATGTTGGCTGAATAAAATGTCCTCCCTTGTACTCTAAATAAATCCTAAGTCTTTATAAATGCCCTCAAACCCCACAGGACCTGAGTGGCCCACTAGTCTCTGACCAGCCTCTCTGCTCTGTCCACTCCCTCCACAGGGCTGGCTCTTGTCCTCTGTTCCCCCAGCCTGCCCCTCCTATCTCTGAGCCTCCTCAGCCCAGCTGGTTCCCTACTACTGTACAGCCTTCATCTCAAACGCCCCCCCACAACTCTGCCCCAGGGAGCCTTCTCCAAGTGCCTTCTCTAGACAATGCCTTGCCATCCTTCTCCTGTCCACTGGGCTTTCCTCATGGCTTTGACCTTGATGTTGGTTTTCACCCCTCCTGCTCTGAGACTCACAGCTTTTATAACTACTTTAAAATACATTGTCTCTATATGCAGCACGTGTGTTTATATATGTGATTGGTTATACATAAATCAATATATAATTAAGTTATGAATTAATTGTGTCCTTGCCACCACAATGTCAGTGCTGTGAGGGCAGGGAAAGGCAAGTGCATGACAGAGCCCCAGACCCGACCACAGCCCAACTCCCAGGAGAGACTCAGTTTGTCTTTGTTGGATGACTGCCATTCCATCCCGCAGTCCTATTACTAGGTATCTACCAAGAGGAAACCCGGAGAGAGGAGTGACGGTGCCCCTGTCCTCTTCCAAGTACAGTCTCCTCTCTGTTTTTGTGCCTGCAGTCTAGACATGTCCCACATTTCTTTGCTTCACCAATAATGAGTCTCTGTCCCCTATACACTGTCTATGTTCCTTGTAAAGCACTCAGAGATGCATATTTAAAGAATAGATTTTTATCTCAGGAACATGGAGTTCAACAGCTACTTCAGTGTTATTTTGTATTCTTCATTTTACTTACTGTTGTGTAAATCTGAGTTATTTCAGGGATGGGGGACAAGACACCTTTAAAAGGCATCCTCCCGAATACCTTTAGGTGATGCCTTCCTCTTGTACTGCAGTTCTTGAGTTCCCCAAGAGTAATTAAGCCAAATGATTATTAGGATTCTAAAACACTTCTTTCTAAAAAGTAGAAGTAGATTAAACAGAAACCAACAGGAAACAAATATTTACTACACTATGACATGTTACTTCAGGTGTATGGGGACTGTGAACCACACAAGAAAATCAATCAAATTGCTCTAAAATCCCATGTGCTTGGGTTGCCACCTTCTATAATTCCACAGATTGTAACACAAGTTGATCATTTATTTTATGAGATTGATTTTAAGGCAATCTTATTTTGACCATTTCCAAAATTCAAATCATTCTTTAATGGAAGAAAATTTGCCATTAACATTCAAAAAAATGTGCTACATGTTCTTAAATTAATTCCAAAGAGATGGTCTAAAAAATATTTTAGAAAAGGTGCCACCACTGAACTATATGAATAGCTATCCAAAGTGACGACTCCATTAAATGTAAAATTTTGCTAAGATTTCTAAAATTCAGGCACTTTTTGTAATAAACGTACACATGTTTAGTTTGTGGTACATTAACTTTTTCAATGCACATCTCAGATAATTAAAGATGGTTTATTATAACTTTTGCAAGTTACAGCATTTATATTCCCCAAGAATATAAATTCCCCAGGAAAAACATTTTTAAAAATTACCTAATTTGGAAATGCATGCTACTGGTCAAACATTTCCTTGATTATTTTGGGTCTCCATTAATTCACTTCAGGTTCCTGCATTAAAAAAAATAAAGCCTTCCTTAAAAGATACTTATTATAAAGACACCCCTAATTAAATAGCATTATAAGTAACAAAACTACTAGGAAGAAGGAAGAAGAGAGGAAGAAAAGGAAGGAGAGAGAAAAACAAAAACTTCCATGTGATGTAAAGGCTTCTAAATTCTGGTCAACATTCAAGTAATTTCAAACAGTATTTGCTAGAAAAATTTTAGTACAAAATACTTACTAAGTCCCTTAGAGTTTCAGTGGTAAACTTGACTGATAGTAAATTAAGATTGTATCTCTTTTGGGCCACTATTGTATTTGTAATTTGAATTCAGTGACCAATTCACCAGATTGGCCAATTCTTTCAAGCTAACAATGGTATTTTTTTCTCATGGCCTCAATAGGCAAGTTCAAATAATTTACCAGCTAATTCAGTCAAAAGAGGCCAGTTGGTAATATACATAAGCTCATTCACTGCAATGTCAGAAAAAGTCTCTCTGGTGTATTATAAATAATAACAGCCCCAGAGGGTAGCACAGAAAGGCTGGCTTAGAAAGTTCTCTGTGTCACAAATGTGCCCTGTCATTACTTTGCTGAGGCTTGTTCAGACTTCAGTCCATGTGACAATGACTTTTCTTTCTTTCTTTTTTAATTGAATCATAGCTGTGTACATTAATTCATTTAAGGGGTATGATGTGCTCGTTTCATATACAATTTGAAATACTTACAACAAACTCGCTAACACAGCCTTCACCGCACTTTCTTAATTATTGTGTTAAGACATTTACACTCTACACTTAGTAGATTTGCCATGTACTCTTGTAAAATGTACCATAGGTGTGGTCAGACCAATTGGTCACACAATGCTTTTTCCTAATGGACTGGTAAATACACTGTGGCATGTTTCAAGATAAAGTAGACAATTATTAACAGTGGATAGCATCATGCGAAGGTCAAAACCACTTTAATGGAGGCAAGTAACACAGAGCTTTCCACTTAGAACAGAACAAATGGCAGGAGGGGCTCCCTCCTAGTTGCAGTGAAACAGAGAAAGCTTCTCATTCCAAATCATTTCAGAGCCATAACTTGCTCTAGAAACTTAAAGCTAGTTATAAAATGCTGGTCTTGAAATGAAACTGCCTCTGGGGAAAAGGAAACAGAAAAGCTTAAATACCTTCCCTCTGAGCTCTGCAGTGCTTCTCTTCATGCCCAAGGCATCTCTCGTGGAAATAACCTTAAGAAACAAGAGTGTTATTTTTAAACAAGATCCTTGTCTTTTTGAAACATTGAGAAAATACTTCTATGCTTTAGTTTTTTTCACTCTGGGATATTTTCTGGAGTAAACTTTTCAAAAATGTTTGTTTTATTGCCCAATTAGCCAAATTATTTATTTTGCCAATTTTCTAAAATTTACTCAAATTACTGATTCAATATTTCAATAATTTTGGAACTTCATAACCAAGTTAATTTTTTAATCATTTACTCAACATGTAATTATTGAGTTCTTACCAAGTACGGAGGACACAGCAACAAAAAGACCAGCAGGTTTCCTACTTCTACAAATCCCACTTTGCAGTTGGGAGGGAAGGGGCCACAAAAAATAATAAAGAAATAAACAAGAAAAATAGCAGGTAGTGCTAATGCTACAGAGACACAAAATAGGACAATATGACAGAGAGGGAAAGTGGCTATTCCAGACCGGCCGGTCAGGCAAGTTCTCTCCGAAGAGGAAACAGTTGAGCAGATAAATGAATGAGCAGAAGGGGCCAGACATGCAAAGATTAGGAAGAAAAAGCATTTCAGGCAGAGAGAATGGTCAATGCAAAGGCCAAATACAGAATGAAAATGAAATGTTCTAGGAAGAGGAAGAAGAGGCCAGGTGAGGGAAATGGGTACAATGTGTTCATGGGAGTAGGGCTGGATTAAATCCCAGCCCAGAAATTAGGAGCTGTGGGTGGACTGCTAATTGACTTAGGAAACATCAAGGCAACAAATTTTGATCTGGCTCTGGCCTCTTGCAATTAATAATTTATCTTCTAATCAGTCCCCTTTGAAAATAACCTGAAATTTATTGTTAGTATCACATTTATTCATTCAACTTCCTTGCTCAAAAATCATCTTATATATACCATCTGCTTATAGAAAAAGTCCAATTTATTTAGCCTGACATTTGCAGACTTCCAAAAACTCACACTACCCTGTGCCCCTTTACATCCTCCTCTCCACTAATAAATACTCTTCTACGAAGCCAAATCTTTTCTCCGATGCTCCTTTCATCTTCTGGGGTTTTTTCTCATGCTGTTTCCTCTTTTTCAGCATGACCCTTTTCCTCCTCTCAATGAACACTTATCAATTTCTATCCATTAAAATTATTTTTGTAACTAGCAAAAGAAAACACAAGTTGCAAAAATAAAAAGACAAATTTCTTGGCTCAAGTAAACTAAAAGTCCAAAGTAAAACAAACTTGAGGCACAGTGATTCAGAGGTTCAGGAGCTCTCTCATTTGGGACCAGCTTGCCTCTGCTTGCTGCACATGGGACTTCGTTGCCAGGACAGCAGAAATGGCTGTAGCCATTCTAAATCCTATACCTGGTTAAACAGTATCCCCCAAATCCTGCCCACCTGATACTTGTGAATGTGACTTTATTTGCAAATAGGGTCCATGTAATGTGGTCAAGTTCAAATGAGATTATACTGGGTCAGGGTGGGCCCTAATGCGATGACTGGGGTCCTCCTAAGAAGACAGAAGTCTGGACACAAGCAGAGAGACGGCCACCTGCAGGTGGTAGCAGGTATGTGACTGAGGCCACCACAAGCCAGGGAACACCAAGGGCTGCTGTCTGCCAGCAGAAGCCAGGGAGGTGAAAGGGAGGATTCTTCCCTGACACCCTTCAGAGGAAACACCACCTTGTCAGCACCTGGATTCTGGACTTCCAGCCTCTACAGTTGTGAGAAAATAAACTTCTGTTGCTTGAAGCCACACGGTTAGTGGCGATTTGTCAGTCCTAGAAAAGTAACACATCCTCCACTGTGCCCTTGCCATCCAGCTGAACAGAGAACTGTATGTCTGCTGGTTCCCATGGGAAAGAGAAAAAGCTGCTTTCAGAAGCCTCAGCAACATCTTTTTTTTTTTTTAATTGAATGGTAACTGTGTACGTTAATGCACTTCTGGGGTACAATGTGGTGTTTTCACACACAATCCGAAACACTTCCATCAGCAACATCTTCTAACGTCTCCCATGCCTATGTCAGAATCCATCACAGCACCCAGGAACAGCCCCACTCAGCGCTAAAGGAATGTCCTCCTGTTCTAACTACATGGCAAAACAGTGGAGGAGAGACCCCCAAAAGAAAACCAGGACACTGTTACCAGGAGAAGCAGGAAGCAGATGCCAGGAGAGCACCAACATGTGCCCACTCTGCCACCAGGGACAGGAGAGCACCGACACGTGCCCACTCTGCCACCAGAGACAAAACGACTGCATCTGGAAGTGACAGCAACACTGGCTAAGTGGCTTGAACATTAGAGGTCCAGGGCTCCAACTCTGATGGTCCAGTCTCCAGGCATCGGCTCGCTCTGCCAGGGCTCCTCATGGCCTTAAAACGGCGCCAGAGGCAGCCCAAGCGACTGACATCCTTCCCGTGCACTGCGGGAGCAGGTGAAAATCTCCTGCCCGGTTTATGACATAAAGGTCTTTCCTGTTAGACCACTTGGCCCTTTTTAGGTCACGTGCCTATTCTTAGATCAGTGCCAACTGCTAAGGAGCCATCACCCACTGACTGGGTCACCTCGCTCCCCCGAGGGACCAGAGGAGAGGGAGGACGGGGGAGCACTCTGGGGAGGCTGGCTCTGGGCTGACCAACACCCTCCCTTGGAGTTCAAGGTGGACTTTGCTTTTTCTGAGACAAATATGCTGCATGGGAAAAGGTTTCTGAAAAAGATGAAAAGAAGAATGAATAGAGGCAGCTGAGGCAACAAATGTTAGCCGCCTGCATCCGCTAAGGCAGACTGGAGCCCACCCTCTCCACCAGGCCTGCCCAGACTCCTCCAGCCCAAGGAAACTGCCTCTCTGGTCCCTTCAATACTTATGTTCTCACTGGCATTTCACAGTTACTTTTATTCTTAATATTTTGTGTACATATTTTTATTCTCCTGATTTAAATCATTAAAATAAAGGTACATGTTCCTCTTTGTATACTGCCAATATATCTAGTACATGACCTTGCCCAGAATATTTGATGCTCAAGAAAAATCTGTTGCTTAATTTATATCTAACAAGCAAAAAAGAACCAGGCTGCCTTTAAACTTAGTGGCAAAGATACAGGTCCAGCCCACTACTTCAATGCCCCCTCCTCTCTGCTCACAATCTCCCTTACCTGTCATCTCCCAAGAGCTTTTCACGCAGACATATTGGTGATTCATCTGTACTTAATAAAATGGTTACACTTTTAACCTAATTAAACAGTGAGAACACTTGATACTACATGACTTGGCTAATATTTTTAGTAAGAATTTGGACAAGATACAAAAACTAAAGCAGTAATGTGAGTTTCATTATGCAAGCTGAGTAAGGTAAAGGAAAAAATGAACTCTTTAATTGTAAAAAGATGTTTTCGTCACTTTTTCCACTTTACTAAATTATAGTTGTGCCCAACCATTCAAACTGTAGATTTTTTGGCATATTCTCGGTCTAATCTAGGCCCTCATCCATGAATGCCATGAGAGTTGCCTTGCTCAACACTGTATCATTAAATTTATATTATCTTTGAAAATGATTATTCATGTTCAGCAGTAGAATTTTTTTAGAATGATTTTTTTTTATCTAAAACCTCAGTGATACAGCATGGATTTTGATTATTAATTCATTAAGATAATTGTGACCATTTTGAAGATACTATAAACTAAAAATAGAATCCTATATCTCCCCTCCCCCAACAGAGGAACCCTGAAAACAGAGCTCCCGGCTCTGGGAAAGGAGATCAGACACCCCTCGCTGCCCCCTCCCCTTGTGCATTTTAGACACAACCAAGCAGCATTAATGTTGCAATGGAGATCATAGATCAATAGAAGGAACTCTTTCTGGTGATAAGATACCAAATTATAAACAGGACCTGAGGACCCAGGCAAAGTTACCTTCTACACCTACATTTAAATAATAGTCTATGTTCTAATGGTCACAAGGTTTTTTCTTTTTCTCTAGCAGCTCACCAAGCACTGGCCTCAATATAAGCAACACTGGACTGGGCATGGTGACTCACACCAGTAATCCTAGCACTTTGGGAAGCTGAGGAGGGATGATCGCTTGAAGCCAGGAGTATAAAACCAACCTGGGCAGCACAGCTAGACTCCTGTCTCTACCAAAAAAAAAGAAAAGAAAATTTAACTGAGTAAATAGCACATGTGGTAGCACATGCCTATACACCCAGCTATTGAAGAGGCTAAGGCAAGAGGATGGCTTGAGCCTGTGAGTTCAAGGCTATGGTGAGCTATGATTGTGCCTCTACAATCCAGCATGGGTGATGGGGCAAGACCAAAAAGTAACCAATTCTAGCTTACCTACCTCTAGATGTTAAAGGAAATAAAGAAATTTCACCCTAAAATATGATTCCTTGGTATAAAGAATATTTTGAATTAAAGGCCATTCATGATCAGAAAGCTCTGGCCTCTCCTCTATAAAGCCTGAGTAACCTGATTTAGAATCAGAAGGGGCTGCTGACTTCCTATTGCATATGAATAGACCTGGCCCCAAGGTCATTTGAAGCTAGAGACCTGTCTCTCAGATTAATCTACAAATCAGTTTGTACCCATCTACGTACATCCCCCCCAGCAACCACTTGCTCCCCCTCCCTTGAGCTGAGGAGAGGGTGGGCTCTAGTAGTGATCCAGGTCTCCAGGAAGGATTAAGGTCCACCAGCTACACTCAAGTTACCAGGCAAGCAAGGCAAGAACACTGCAAGTGAGACCAAAACCCAAAGTGCATTGCTCGGCATTTCCAGGCCCATCCTTTCCCTTTTGTTTTCTAAGCAGCTAACTTTTAATTAGACAGGTAGGGCTGCTTTAAGAACTGTGGGAGGTAGGGAGGAAGGAAGGCGGAAGGAAGGTGGAAGGAAAGTATTCCAAAGACAACAGCAAAAAAATGATCTTGATTGGGCTTGATGGAAAGTATTTCCAAGGCATCAACTTCAAAAATTAAAGATTCACAATAAAGCTGATTTAAAACTGGAGGATGTGGCCCTGGCAGGTTATATACAAGTCTGAAAATTAAATTCTGGAACTCATCCTAGAGAAAGGGCTACATCCCTCAGTACTGAATATCACTGTAGTCACCAGACGGCCAAAGGTGACCAAAGTGACTGATACTCAGCAGTGAGGTATGTAGCACCTTTTCTAGGCCGAGTTTACAAACTTAATTGTCAGACCTCTAAGGCCTTCCTCACCTTGCTCTTAGAACAATGCCTTACGTTGCTTTCAGAACAGCGGAGTGTAGTGACTGAGGAAGCCATAGGCCTACCTGAGTCCAAATACCAGCTCTACCCCTTGCCACGTGGCTTGAGAAGTTACCTACCTTTCCTATGCTTCAATTTTCATATCTATAAATGACAGTGATACTTACTCTGCACGGTGGCAGTGAAGATTAAATTGTATTATCAATCCATGTGAAACAGCTGGCACTAGGCCTGGAACACATGAAACATTCCATGAACCTGAGCTGACATTACACTACGAGTGGCCGCCAGCTGTGGACCCACCCCCCATTCTCTGGCCGAGCCATTATCTCACCACACAATCATCCACACACAGAACGGGCTACTCCTCATTCCTCACTTCCTGGATTTCCTGCTTCATTTTGCTTCTAGAATGGTTTATTTGAATGGTTGCACCAAAATAGATGAAAATAATAATGTACCTGTTTACATAACATCATCGTTGTTTTTCTTTCTTCCCTCATAAATGCTCTGGAATTATCAAATTAGTCACATTTTGAAGATGATATCAGCTAGAACTAATCAAACTCAATAATTTCTGTTCTTCAATACTACCCTGGGTTCACCCCCATTAAGTAACAGCTGCAGTTTTTTAGGGGAGGCTGGGGACACTCATGCTGCAGACTGTGGCGCTGGGTGGCTGCAACCATGATTCTTGCCAAATACTAATATTCAGTGTATTATGTGGTTTAGCTTCCTAATGTCAACATTCATTCATTACAGAGAATAGTAAGTCTACAGGGAGGACAGCGGTTCCTGCTTAATCCAAAATCTACTTCTCTCCAGTCATATGCTAGTCTGTGTGACATTCAAATCTCACATACTGTGTTTCTGGATATATACTGAAAGTTGCCCATTTAAATCTTGAACTTCTCAAGAAATTGTGATTTATAATACAACATACATATTTGGTCTTCCTCCCAGTTTTCTGACATGGAACTCCTAGAACCCTAAGACTCTCCAGAGTGATGAATGTCTTTTGTGTTCTAATGAGATGACAGAGGTTTGGCAGCCCCTGGGTAGCTGCAGGATGGAGGCTAGTCACTGTAAGACCAAGGCAGAATTAGAGGGCTGGGCCACTCAGCTTTACCCTCAACCTCCAGGGAGGGAAGAGGGGATTAAAGTTTAGCTGATCCCTAGTGACCAGTGACAGTAATCATTCATGCCTTCATAATAAAGTCTCCATAAAAACTCAAAAAGAGCTCTCAGATAGTGGAACACAGGAAGGTGTCTGAAGGGTGGCACTGCAGAGGGCATGGGAGCTCCCCGCCCTTCCTCCTGCACCTATCCTGTACTAGGGTGACCAGATTTTAACATCAGTAAGACGGGACAACATGGGGGGGGGGTGGAGCGGGGCTGGGGGGTGCTGGGCAGGGGATGAGGCAGGGCAGGGCCTGACAACAATGCAAACTTTGATAAGCAGTTCTCCATAATCACTTCTCAGCAATTATTTGTTATTATTACAGTTCAACATTATAAAATTAACAAAAATAATATAAAACTCATATTCTGGCGAAATAGCCTCATGGCATCCGAAAACCGTATATTCCTTTCTTGTTCTCCCGCCTGTTCCTGCATTCTTTCCAAAAATTGGTGTTTTAATTGAATGAAACAAGAACATGGAATTTGTAATGGCAATAATAAAATATGGGATTTGAATGCTTTCTATGCCAGGTACTGGGCTAAGGGTTTATATTTTTTTAATTAAATGATAGCTGTGTACATTAATGCAATCATGGGGTACTGTGTGGTGTTTTCATATATAACTTGAAATATTTTCATCAAACTGGTTAACTTAGACTTTATGTCAATTTTCTTAGTTATTGTGTTAAGATGTTTATACTCTACTTTTGGAAAGATCCACTTGTACCCTTGTCAGAAAAACCATAGAGATGATCCCTCCAATCATCCTCCCTTCACCCATCCACCCCTCCCCCCTCCCTAAATTCTTAGGCTGTAATTAGGTTATAGCTTCCATATGAAAGCTATAAACTAGTTTCATAGTAGGGCTGTGTACATTGGATATTTTTTCTTCCATTCTTGTGATACTTTGCTAAGAAGAACATTTTCCAGCTCCATCTATGTAAACATGAAGGAGGTAAAGTCTCCAACCTTCTTTAGGGCTGCATAGTATTCCATGTTGTACATACACCATAGTTTATCGATCCATTGATGGACTGATGGGCACTTGGGCTTCTTCCATGATCTGGCAATTGTGAATTGGGCTGCAATAAACATTCTGATACAAATATCTTTGTTGTAATGCAAAATGCAATTTTTGGTCATCTGGGACTATACCTAATAAAGGAATTGTAGGGTCAAATGGTAGGTCTATTTTTAGTTCTCTAAGTGTTCTCCAGACATCTTTCCAAAAGGAATGTATTAGTTTGCACTCCCACCAGCAGTGTAGAAGTGTTCCCTTTTCTCGACATCCTTGCCAGCATCTCTGGTTTTGGGATTTAGTGATATGGGATAATCTTACTGGAGTTAGGTAGTATCTCAGAGTAGTTTTGATTTGCATTTCTCTAATGATTAAGGATAGTGAGCATTTTTTCATATATCTGTAGGCTGTGCGCCGATCTTCTTCAGAGAAATTTCTCTCCAAGTCCCTTGCCCACCCTGAGATCGGATCACTCACTTCCTTCTTGCTAATTCATTTAAGTTCTCTATGGATTCTGGTTATTAAACCTTTGTCGGAGATATAACCTACAAAAATCTTCTCCCATTCTGATGGCAGTCTGCTTGCTTTACTTACTGTGTTCTTGGCTGTGCAGAAGCTCTTTAGTTTGATCAGGTCCCAATAGTGTATTTTTGATGTTGCTTCAATAGCCCGGGGAGTCGTCATAAAATTTTTGCCTAGGCCGATTTCTTCAAATGTTTTCCCTACACTTTCTTCTAGTGTTTTTATGGTTTCATGTCTTAAGTTTAAATCTTTAATCCAGTGAGAGTCTAACTTAGTTAATGATGAAAGGTGTGGGTCCAGTTTCAGTCTTCAACAGGTTGCCAGCCAGTTTGCCCAGCACCATTTGTTAAATAGGGAATCTTTTCCTCACTCAATGTTTTTAATTGGTTTGTCAAAGATCAGGTACCGGCAAGTAGTTGGATTCATCTGTTGACTCTCTATTCTGTTCCACATATCTACCTCTCTATTTTTGTGCCAGTACCATGCTGTTTTGATCACTATGGCTTTGTAGTATAGTCTGAGGTCTGGTAGCATGATTCCTCCTGCTTTGTTTTTATTCCTGAGTAATGTCCTGGCTATTCGAGGTTTTTTCTGATTCCATATGAAATGAAGTATGATTTTTTCAAGATCTTTAAAATATGACAGTGGAACTTTAATGAGGATTGCATTAAAATTATATATTGCTTTGGATAGTATGGACATTTTAACAATGTTGATTCTTCCCAGCCATGAGCATGGTATGTTTTTCCATTTGTTGACATTCTCAGCTATTTCTTTCCTTAAAGTTTCATAGTTCTCTTTATAGAGATCTTTCACATCCTTTGTTAGGTA
>CAUYQV010026212.1:0-31549 GCA_963574575.1 Galagoides demidoff | reverse complement strand
GCCTTGGAACACACAGACAGACAAAGACTCACAGGACACAAGAGGTAGGGTATGGTTACCAGCCTAAGCCGTGTAACAGTTTATTGGTACTCAGGCTACATCTTATATAGGAAATCTTTTTTTTTTTTAATTTTTTTTTATTTCAACTTATTACTTTGCAGGTTTTTTTTTTTTTATTACTTCTTCCTCCTGTAGTGTTTTCTTGTCCCCCGGTGTAGTTGGGATCACAAGGTCCGGCTGTCTCGTTGTCCTGTTGTTGTTGTAGTAGAGACAGGGTCTCATGCTGGCTCAACTGGCTCAGGGGGGTCTTAGCTGGTCTCGAACCTCTGAGCACAGGTGATCCGCCCGCCTCGGCCTCCCATAGCGCTGGGACAACAGGCGTGAGCCACCACACCTGGCCTTATACAGGAAATCTTATAGGGAAGTTACATATTTTCTTTTAGAGCTTTTACAAGGATCTCAGATTCCTGGAATTATGTTATCTCGGTTTCCTGAGGCCTTGCACAGACATGTATATTGCACGTTCCTGTAACTAACTGCCCCTGAGACTATACACGTAGGCACATGTCTCAAGGGTTAAGATCATGGGATTAAAGCAGGTCAGGTCAAAGGTGGCTGCCCGGTTAGGCCTAAGAGGCTAACAAAAGTAGAAACCACAGGTAGATAGATTTCAATAAAAAGAAAGACTTTTTCAAAAAAGAGCCACCCAAAGTTAAAAATAGGCTGTGATAGCGTGTCCATCTGTAGGACAGAAATGCCGCTTCTTTAGTGAGGTCTCCTGGTTGTTCCCATTTCCAAATAAGAGTTCTGCCTGGCGGTGACTGCTGTAGAAGTTAGTTGGTGTTCCTGAGAGCTCAGCCTTGAGCTCAAAGACACTTGTATTTATAAAGTACACACACACACACACCCCTCTGCAATCACAGCATGGCTGAGCACAATATAGTTTTTTACTGATGGGATATTTCATCAGAATCTTTAATGAGATCACTCAGGCCTACACAGCTGATTAACTATTGGGCTTACCCGAGGCCCAGTGACAACTGGTAGCAGATAGTCAAGTGAGTAAGTTGGGAAGGGCCCAGAGCCGCACTAACAAGTGAGCAGGGGCCTGATGGGCCAATCCAACAGAGGTCGATCCAACAGGATTAGCGCACGGTCACTCAGAAGGCTAAGGGGAGCAAGGAGGCAGGCAGGTTGAGATGCCTCTGAGGAGCCACCAAGCCTCCAGGACCCAGGCTGCTCAGGGTCAGGCATTCATAACTATGTAAAAGAGCATCTTTTCTGTGGGCCTTCAGCTCCTATAGCAGAGCCCAGGGCCTGAGACAGAAGCCTAATGCAGGACAATGTGTATTCTGGCTGAAGAAATTCTATTCCTTCATCGCTACGTGGCACTATCAGGCCTGCAGGGCCACATGTACTATCACAGGACAGTGGGAGGGGGGAAAGGATAGTGAGAAGACTGGGACCCCTGGGTCAAGGTTGAAATAGTTGGGGGATGTTTATCCTGGAGAAGAGAAGGCCTCCGGAGAACATTGCACTGTCTTTCCATACTCAGAGTCATATGAATGGATGTTATTCTGTGAGGTCCCAGTGGGTATAATTGGTATCTGCTAGTAGAAACCATAGGGTATCAGGTTTCAACACAATATATAGAATATTAAGAAGAAGCCAAAAGATACAACACTGTCTTAGGAGGTAATGAGTTCTCTGACAGTACTCTCCAGGACTGACTAGAAAACTTCCAGGCAAAAATAGCATAGATGGTATTCAAGAAATGGGGGCTGGACTTGAAGCTTCCCTGAATTCAGAGATACTTTACCATGTGAGTCTCAAAATACCCCTACAACCCTGCCCATAATTCCAGTTTTAGGTGGCTCAATTTTCAAAAATGAGAAAAGAAATCCTGATATAAGCAAAATTCGTCTCATTTGCACACTTTTTCTTTCCTACTTTGCCTGATTTTGGTGCGACCTCTTTGTTTGATCCTAGCTTCCTGGGTTCTAGGACAGGAGAGAAGGCAGCTAAGACTTGTGTCCGCACTAAGGGATCATTGGCTTCATGTGCAGCCCCAACCAAGGGCATTTGTATCTTGAAGTTTCCAAAGGGAAGCCAAGGCTCAGCCTTAAGAAATGACCCCTGGTGATATCACCCAGGTGCCCAGAGGAGGTGTTCTCGAATCACAGCTCTTGGGCACCTGCCTGTGCCATCACAACTATGTCTACCATGGCTACAGAGCAAGCACTTTGACCTGATTGAGAACTGAATTTCTTATTTTGCCCCTGTGCCCACAGTGTCTCTGGTGGGGAGCTCTTTGACCGGATCCTAGAGCGGGGTGTCTACACAGAGAAGGACGCCAGTGTGGTGATCCAGCAGGTCTTGTCAGCAGTGAAATACCTTCATGAGAATGGCATTGTCCACAGAGACTTAAAGGTGCGCAAGCAGGAGTCCTTGGTGGGAAATAGACAATGATCCTTAAGGAGGCAACATGGATCATGGGAAATCTAAGTTCTATAGAGCAAGAGGCTCAGAATAGTTGGTTCCCAAGATCCCGTCTGCTCTCAGATTCCTTTAACAAACTTTGAATGGCTGAACAATCATTGTTAGTTTGCACCTCAGTCTTCCCTGAACATTTCACTATGCCTTACCGTATCTGGATACCAAAACAATCCACCTGTCTTGAACTCAGCCACAGTCAAAATCAAATGCAACAAAATACTTATTGAGGGTCTGCATTGCACTAGGCATTGCACTGGACTTTGGAGATATCAGAGGCACTTGACCAAGGCTTAGTTCCCTCAAAATTCAAAGGGTTCTGGGATAGTTGGGAGTAAGGAGAGGGGGAGTAAAGAGAGAAAGAGATTAGGACATTAATGCCTGTAAGGTTGAGCAAAGTCAGAGGCATAGCATGAAACAGAATGCTGGGGTACAGAGATGAGGGGGCAGGGAGGAGGAATGAGAAAACCAGGGAGAAAAATGGGCTGGTCTTGGGCAGCACCTGTGGCTCAGTGTGTAGGGCATTGGCCCTATATACCAAAGGTGGTGGGTTCAAACCTGGCCCCAGCCAAACTGCAACCAAAAAATAGCCTGGCACTGTGGTGGGCACCTGTGTTCCAGCTACTCAGGAGGCTAAGGCAAGAGAATTGCCTAAGCCCAGGAATTAGAGGTTGCTGTGAGCTGTATGAAGCCACGGCACTCTACCTAGGGCTATAGAGTGAGACTCTGTCTCTACAAAAAGAAAAAAAACTGGGCTAGTCTTGAAGTCAGAAGCCCAGGGCTCGCTTTCCTAAGAAATTATGTATTAAGGAGAAGGAAAGAGATAATAGAGATATACTCATGATGTTTCTCTTTTCCTATAGCCTGAAAACCTGTTGTACCTTACCCCTGATGAGAATTCTAAGATCATGATCACAGACTTTGGTCTGTCCAAGATGGAACAGAATGGTGTCATGTCCACTGCCTGTGGGACCCCAGGCTACGTGGGTGAGTCTGGAAACAGGAGGGAGGTTGATCAGTTGTCTGTGTTCAACCACATGAATATTACTCATGGGTGATTCTGAAGAGAGAGGGGGGGGCTATCCCAGTAGACCATGGGGTGTAGGGCCAGCCAATCCATCCATCTCTGGGAATATCCCGACTACTGTCAAACCCTATAGCCTACCCCAGCCCTTCCCACAGCCCCTGCCTACATCCTGGCTCTCACTCCTACAAGCAGACTTTTGACCTCTGCTTTTCCAGCTGGACCAGAGGCAGAGACAGGATCACAAACCCAAAGATCAGGGCTGAGGGGTTGAATACAGCCCTCTCACCTCTGTCCCAATCTGGAGGAGACATCAACTCCCCAACTGTTGGGAGCGTGGAACCACAGGATATTGAGTCTGGGCCTGAGGGACCCAGATATGGGTCCCTAAAGGTACCCCCAGGTGGAGCCTTCTGCTGTTTGAATAGCCCTATAAGATTCCAGGCCCCCAGAAAGGTAAGAGCAGGCAGGGTGCCTGGAGAGAGTATTCTCAGGATCCATGGAAGAGAAGGCTGAAACTCAGCACATCCACTCCTGCCACCTCTTAGCCAATGGCCACCTGTTGGGGATTGGGGAATGGGAAGCAGAGCCCTGACCCAAGAGGGGGGATCTACTCCCTCCCACAAAGGGAGGTTGTTCACTCACCGGCAGATATTGAGTCTATAGGTACAGAGCCCTGGGATCTGGGATAAGCATAATAGGCAGCTCTCTACTGCCCTTGGGACCCCTACCCAGAGGAGGACGTGCTCACGCCCTCCCAGAGCTCTCGGTCTGATGGGGCAGATTGAGCTCTTGCCCTCAGAAGGTACCCAGAGCCTGATGGAAGAGTTACTGTCCACCCTCTGGGAGCTCCTAACCTGGTGGGGGTATAGCCTCTGCCTTCCAGGAGTTCCCAGTCTAGTGGGAGAGAGAACTGAAGTCCTTGCTGCCTGAGGGAGAGGCACAGTCCTTGCCCTGGGGATCCCCTGCCTGAGTGGGGAGACACTGGTCCTGCTATCAGAGTGCTCAGTCTGATGGGAAGACATAGCCCTGGATTCTCCCAGTCTGATGGGATGGTCATGGACCCACTAAGAGGCAGCTCCCAGTCTAAGGGAGAAGTCAGTCTCTCTTGCAGGAAGATTTATCTTCCAGGAAGAGACACAGCCCCTGCCCTTGGGGAGTTTTCAGGCTTGTAGAAACACCACCATCCCCTGGTCTTCCCTAGTCCTCTTCTCTATGCCTCTCCCCAACCTTCAGCCCCCTCCTCTTGCCCCCAACCCTGACTCTGCCCTTGGTGTGCTGCAGCTCCGGAAGTGCTGGCCCAGAAGCCCTATAGCAAGGCCGTGGACTGCTGGTCCATTGGTGTCATCACCTACATACTGTGAGTAGATGCGAGAATTGGCTCAGCTCCTAGGAAATCCAGAGTCCATTCACCCCTTCTCCTCCCCTTTGCTATCTCAACACCTCCCCCATAGCATGCACACAGGTGCACACACACGTGCACCACTCCAAAACCTTCTCTGTCTTGACCAAGTTATAAAAACCAAGTCCAGCATGACCCCACCACTTGCCCCGCACCTCTCCCCTCTCCTATATTCCATCCCTACCATCTGCAATGAATGCGGGAATTCCCTGGACCCTGTAGAATGAACAGTGAAAAGAGAGACAGGCCCAGCCAGGCTTGGAAGTCCAGTGGACCCATTGCTCCTACATCTCGCCTTTCTCTCCCCAGGCAGAATGGTGGCCTGGAGCTGGTCAGGGCTGCTCTAGGTCACTCTTTTGCTGTCCCAAGTTATCCCTCTCCTAACCTGCTCCTCACCTCCTCTCCACCATTCCTCTCGCCTACAGCAAACTACCCTTAGGAAAATAACCTGCTATGAGATGTTTGCTGAATTCAGTTCTCTCTTCCCTAAGTTTACGTTGAATAATTACTCTCACTCATTCATTTACTCATCACGTATTCACTGACTACTCTGCGTCAATCCCTGGGGTAGGTGCTCAAGAATAGAGCAGTGAACAAAACAGTCTAAATAAATCCCTCGTGAAACTTACATTCAAGTGGGCATTCTACCAACCTTCTTAAATCTATTTTATACAGCACCCAAGAGTCAGGGGGAATACAGAGAAGGTGGTGGCAAGGGTCAGGGGGAGTAACATACAAAGGGGCCAGCCAGGGATGCCTGTTCCAAGCCCTGGAGCCTGCATAAATGCTTTACGGGCCCTACACCATTCCTGAATCAGAGGTAGACCTATGTCCTGGTCACACCACTGGTCTGGGATCCCCCTTGGCCTACCTGTATGCACAATGGGAATCTGGGGGGAGAGGGAGGCTGCCAGGGTTGCTCAGCAGTGTACCTTTCTCCTGTCCCACTACAGGCTGTGTGGGTATCCCCCTTTCTACGAAGAAACTGAGTCTAAGCTTTTTGAGAAGATCAAGGAGGGCTATTATGAGTTTGAGTCTCCATTCTGGGATGACATTTCTGAGTCAGGTAAGGCCGATAGGTGTGAAAGACAGATAACAGGCTGGAGGCAGTGGTTGCCAAGAGGAAATTGCTTAACAAGGGATGACAGTCCTGGCTCTTCAAAGTCCCTGGGGATCTTACGGTCCAGGCTGCCAAGGAAAGTGGAGAAATCTTCATCTGCCTCAAAGACCAGATAAATTATTTACCTGTAAGGGCCACGCCTCTGTTTTTCTGTGGGAAGAACCACAGTATGCCTGGTAAAGTGGTAGCAGGGGGTGGCAGCTTAGAGGAGAGGCTGGGAGGGCAGAGCCAGGCAGCAGGGGAGTTTTCTGGGCGGGAGCAGCAAAACCAAGGGGCCAGACAGCAAGAAGGAGCGTGCAGCATCTCTGTGTGTGAGAAGACGGTCCCTGCGTGCTGTGGGGCCTGTCAAGTGGAAATCAGAGCAGGAGCAACCCAGCACTCACATGTGTGCCCATGTGCCAGTGCTGGCCCGGGTTTTAGTGCAAATGCACGCACATGGGATGTGAGGCGCATGGCGCCTCGTGACTGGCGATGTTCCATGGTTCTGTGTGGGTGAGGCTCTTAGAGCCTCTCTTCTTTGCTGGTTTATGGTGGGTTGTTTTTAGGTGGTTCGATTTTTTTTTTCTTTCTCTTTTAAGCCTTTCAAAATTGCCTCTTTGGAAGATTAGCTAAAGATGCATTCACTGCCACCCACCAGCCCGGAAGTGAATTTCCATCAGTCATGAAATCTGGTCCTTAGTTGTTGTGTCTCTGCTTGTTCCCTCTAGCCAAGGATTTTATTTGCCACTTGCTGGAGAAGGACCCCAATGAGCGGTACACCTGTGAGAAGGCTTTGAATCACCCCTGGTGAGTGAGAAGTGGGGTAGTCCCCACACTCTAGCCTGGTAGTTCCCAAAGCCATGCTGACTTGTTCATGTCACGTTCCCCTGAAATCTGCTTGCCCTGAGCCATATACTGTTGTGACATTCAAGGAGCTGCGATTGTTCCTCAGGTCCAGATGGAGATGCAAATAGCATTGAATTGAGCATGTTCGGATTTAGGAGTGGCAGCTGAGTTTTCCAAGTCAAGTGCAGAAGACAGGCACAGCCAGACACTGTCTTTCAGCTCTGGGACAGGGTGCAATACTCAGTACTAGTTACTCGGGAGGCATCACAAACAGGAAATTCTGTCCTGTCCTTAAGAGCTTCATTTTGCTCTGGTTTCAAAGCTTGTTCTAGGTGAAGTGATTTAAGAAAAATCACAAAGCAACCAATTGATAAAATAAGAAAAGAAAATCTTGGAACACTTTTTTTCATGTTACCCGCCAATCTCAAGAATTTACAATAGCTCCCCACTTCTCACCACCACAAGCCTAGATTCCTTTATCCTTTGGGTTTTTGCTAATCTGGTCTGCCTCTTTACCACCAGCTTCATTTCCCAGGACCCCCAACACACATTCTTTGCTCTAGACAGACCCAAGAGCTATACCACTCTCTCTGCCTACTCCCCACACCAGGGGTCCTCAAACTTTTTAAACAGGGGGCCAGTTCACTATCCCTCAGAACGTTGGAGGGCCGGAACGCAGGCCGTGGGACGAGTCAGCTGCTAAGCAGGACAGGCAGAGGCGGCAAAAACACCTGGCGGGCTGGATAAATGTCCTCGGCGGGTAGCACGTGGCCCCCCAGCTGTAGTTTGAGGACGTCTGCCCCACACCAAGGTCCTTTCTAACTACATCTTGGGTCAGACCGTTTTCCCCACCTACAATGCCCTGCCTCTGCCCCATATGTAGCATCCTTTAGGATCCAAATCAGTCTCTGCTCTTGCCTGAAGCCCTCACCCCTGCAGTCCATGCAGACCTCTCCATTTCTCTTTATTAATTACACAGATTACCCTAAATTATTGTAGGCCATGGCATGGACAACTCCACACCATGTTCAACTCCAGACTGTAAGCTCCCAGGAGTCAGAGCCAACGTCACTTACTTCTCTGGCAGTGACGTGTACCCACAGCAGTGAGGAACACTCAGGAAACAGGGGAAGAAGAGGCTAAGAGGGTAGGAAGGGGCAGCCTGTACTGGATGCTTCCAGATGATACCCATCGAGGAGGGCTTCAAGGAGGAAGTATATTCTGATAGGGTTTGGGCTAAAGGACAGTGACTACCTAACTGCCCTGTGATGCTAGGGTCAATAAACTTTTTCTGTAAAAGACCAGCTAGTAAATACTTGAAGCTTTGCTGACCATATTGTCTCTGTGGCAACTATTTAACCCTGCTATTGCAGTGCAAAAACAGCCAAGGACATACTTAAAGAAATGAGCATGGCCGTGTTCCAATAAAACCTTCCTTACAAAAACAGGAAATGGGGAGATTTGGCCTACAGGCCATACTTTGCCAACCCAGCTCTGAAAGTTTTCGGTTTTGCCAAAGCATGAGCCCACTATGACCTGACCAGCAGAGAGAGGGCTGCGGCTTGCCACCCTTTCCTACCGTGGGCTGCCCTTCTCCTGGGCACTCTACTCAGTTTTAGCCAGGCCCACCAAGCACCATGCCCACCCTTGGTTGAGTGTGCATTGCCACCTAGTAGTGAGGGGTCCCCTCCTGCGTCCACAGGATTGACGGAAACACAGCCCTCCACCGGGACATCTACCCATCAGTCAGCCTCCAAATCCAGAAGAACTTTGCTAAGAGCAAGTGGAGGGTAAGCTGTCCTCTCCGGGGGGAGCAGGCCGCCTGGGCCCCTGCAGGCTGGGCTGGCAGGGGCTGGCATAAGGGTTTTCACTGGGGCACCACCGCAGGCACTGGGGTTCTCTGAAAGGAGAAGTGGGCACTCTCGTTTCACGAGGCCAGAAGGCAAAGGGAAAGCTCAGACCTGCGGCCCCCCGAGGACGTGGTCGGCCCGCAGCTGCTCCTGTGTCTCCCCAGCAAGCCTTCAATGCTGCAGCGGTGGTCCATCACATGAGGAAACTGCACATGGGCGTCCGCCCCGAGGTGGAGAACAGGCCGCCTGGCACTCAAGCCTCAGAGGCCTCTAGACCCAGCTCCCCTGAGGTCACCATCACCGAGGCACCCGTCCTGGACCAGAGTGTGGCACTCCCAGCACTGACCCGGCTGCCCTGCCAGCACGGCCGCCGGCCCACTGCCCCTGGTGGCAGGTCCCTCAACTGCCTGGTCAACGGCTCCCTCCGCATCAGCAGCAGCCTGGTGCCCATGCATCAGGGGCCCCTGGCTGCCCGGCCCTGCGGCTGCTGCTCTAGCTGCCTGAGCACTGGGAGCAAAGGGAAGTCCTCCTGCTGCTCCGAGCCCACACTCCTCAAAAAGGCCAACAAAAAACAGTACGTATTTGCAGCCAAAGACAGACCCAGCCCTGCTCAGCCTGACTCTGAAAGAACTCAGGCAAGAGAGGTGCCAGTGATTGACAGGAAAGCCTCTCCTGCTTCAGGCAGCTCTAGAAAGCAGGAAGAGCTCTGCATCAGGGGGCCTGGGAAATGCCCACTTCTGTCCCTGTCACTCACTGACTGTCAGTGACTGTCTCATTGGCAAGCCAATGTCTCTGCCTCTAGTTTGCACATCTGTAAAATGGGTTGACTCAGCCTGCCCCCCCCCCAGAGGTACTATAATCTAAATCTACAATTTAGATTATAAAAGCCTACAGAAAACTGTAGGGTGCATGTAAGTGGTGGCACTAGATTCCTTGAGTTTCCAGGGCCTCTGTGTTTTGGAGGAGGGAAGAGGTTGGCGGGACTTGGTTGTCTTGTATGTCTTTTCTGCAGAGGCTTGAACTTTTTGAACCTCCTGAAAGGAGAACTGAGTGGATGCCGTAGGCTCAGAGAACCACCCGCCTCCGTCCAGAGCTTCTCCCTTCCTCAGATACTTCAAAGACTTCTGCTTCATTTCCTTTCCAGGAATTTCAAATCAGAGGTCATGGTGCCTGTGAAGGCTGGTGGCAGCTCCCACTGCCGGGCAGGGCAGACTGGAGTCTGCCTCATTATGTGATCCCTGGAGCCCGTGCCCATGTCACTGCAACTTTCAGGTGAGGACCAGAGGCCAAAGGGCCAGGGCTCATGGCCTAGGGAGAACTGCCATCCCAGAGGAGAACCCCTAGCAGATCTCAATTATGAGGTCTGCACAGGGTCAGCACCACCCTCATCCTGAACCCTTTTCTCGCAGGAGAGATGCTCATCTCTTCTCTGCCCTTCCAAACGTGGTGTCTACCTGGCAGAGGGAGGCCAGCAGAGCAAGTGGAGCAGGGCCTGGCAGGAGCAGTCTCTGGTCAGAAGCACAGGCCTGCTGCCTCCTGGGGCAGCCCCTCACAGAGGCCTGGGGGGAGCCCCTGGGCATAGAGGCCTCCGTTAAAGCTGCAGGCAGGAGGAGCGGCACCCACCACAGGCTTCCAGATCCCCTGACCTGCCTGCTCTCTGCCCCCACACCCTATGTGCCGTGGCTCTGTGCAGTGTGCGTAGATAGCTCTCACCTGGGTTTGTGCTGTTTGTCGTGAAAAGCTTAATGGGCTGGCCAGGCTGTGTCACCTTCTCCAAGCAAAGCCATATGGAGCATCCACCCAGCCCCCGCTCTGCACACGCTCCGTCCTCATGGCCAGAATGGGCTCACTGACGTAATTGCTTGCCCATCTGCACGAAGGACAGGCAGCTCCCCGGGGCCTGCCGTGAGCTCTCCAAGTTCTGATCCCTAACTGCGGAATCAATTCTCACCTGCACTGAGACCCAGCCAACAAGCTCCAGGCCACACTTCTGTCCCCTCCCTCTGTGCCTCAATCTAAAAGCAGTGCCACACCCTCCAGGGTGGAATGGAAAGGCACTCATGACTAAGGACTATAAGGCATTCTTATCCTGACCACATACCTTCCAGGCTTACAACCAATTAAGTTACTGGAAGCCGACCCTTTTCACTTCAGTCAGGAATTCTGATCCTGCCTCTGTTCCCCTTTCTTTCCCTGAAAATCAGGCTCGTTGTTCCTGTCCTTCTCTAGTTTCCTCACCACCCCAACCCCTCCAGCTTCATGCTCAGTGCTGTGCTCAATAAAATGGACATATTTTTCTCTAAGGCTTCATTTGGTTCTTTCAAACTCAGCAGAAGCCCCGGAAGTGCAGAGGGCATGGACAGCTGAGGTCAGGGAGGGTCCAGCTGTGGCTGATGTGTTAGGAGCAGCCAAGGTGCCAGGCCCCCAGCAACATGAGTTACACAACTGACTCAGCTATTCCTCCTAACCCCTCGGGGAAGGCTCTGCAGATGCCCAGGCAGTCTGGCTCCAGCGGCTGTTCTTAATGGCCATATTAGATGATCATGACTTTGAGCCCCAGCTCTGCCCCAGCTCTGCCCCACCTTTCATATCTATAACCTTGAGTAAGTTACTTAGCCTTTGGTTTCTTCACTTTCCCATGGGAATAACAGTGCCCCCTACATCATGAGATAAGGCAGGTAATGTGCCCAGCATGATACTGAGTGAATAATTAAAATGATGGACATTGATCAAGAAGGGAATGTAGATGAAATGCCTGGCACAATGCTTACCTGGGCCGTGGTTAGCACATCATTTATTTCACAGTCCTCCTCTCACACACACACACACACATTCATTTACATTTGAGACCTCCAGAGACACAGATCCTAGTCTTTGTCCTGCCTCTGGAAACTTGGTGATTTTGTTACTCCGCTTCCCAGGATTTCTGTCTCCCGTCTGTAAAGGAGAAGCTATATAGCCGTTCAGAGGTGAAGACCACTCTTCTGGCCTCTCAAGGACAGAACCCTTAAGATCCCAGGGCAGAGGGATCCCAAGTCCAGGTGCCAAGCAAGCTGAGCGTGAGCGGTGCAGAGGGGAGCAAGCCAGGGGCTGGAGCAGAGGAGCACCCAGGAACTCCACGGGGGAGGAGAGACAAGTAGCAATGGCTTCTCTTTCCCACAGGAGAGATGCTTATCTCTAAGCTTTGCGTAGTGGAGAGATGAGCCATTTTCCCTCTTTGAACCTCCAGGCTTCTTTCCAAAGGTTTTTATTGGGCTTTTCATTTTTACATTATTTTTAGTTAAGTGTTTGTGTTGGTCTAGGATTCAGCTACAACAGAGAACAAAGGGCAAGGACACTGCCCAGCCCAGCTCCCTTGACTCGGGAGTAACATGTCCACCTCCACCACTTCTGTCCTTCAAATGTAGATAGTTGTCCCAGCCACTCAGGCTCCGCAGAAGTCCAGGGTGACCTTAACAGCTGCATACTAGGGGTGGTCCAGGCTGTGCCTTAGGCAGCGGCAAAGCTCCTGGAGCTGGAAAGCATTCCAACCCAACCTACCCCCTAAAAGCAAACGGGGCAGATGAGTGGGTGAGTGGGGCCAGGCCCAGGCCTGGAGCCTCACTTGCAGGTGGCATAGTAGAGCACGCGTTCATTGATGTGGTCTCGGATCTGCTCCACACGCTTCTCCAGCCCCGTCAGGTCCGTCGAGCGCAGCATGATGGCCTGACTGCCCCGGAGCAGCTCTGACTCCATATCTGAGGTAAATGGAACAGCAGCAGGAGGAAGAGTTGACGGTGAGACACCCAAAGACTCCCGACCCCTCCTTCTCCTCCTTTACCTGGAGGGAGACCGTGCAGGAGAACCCCCTCCAGGGAAATCTGGCCTCTACAGCAGTGACCCCTCCAGCCTCCAACCCATGCTTAGAAACCTAGCAGGGGCCAGACCTGGGAGGCCCCCATTCCTGATTATCCCTTTTCCCTCACCCCTTCTCTGTTGTCCCAAACTGATGAGGGAAGTCACAGGCACCAAGATTAGCAAGCTGACATTGGTGGACCCAGAAAGCTGCCCTCCCACCAACAATCCTCAGAAATGCACCTCAGCAAACGAACTGGCCAGGCAACTAGAATTCCTCCTCATTCTCCCACCCCAAAGTGCCAGTCCAGATAACTCTAGGCATCTTCCCCTGGTCCATTCTGCACGCCACCACCAGACTGTGCCAGTCTAGCCTGTCGCCCTTTCCTCTAGGCAGGAGTTTCTCTACCACATCCACAAAAGCTGGTATTCAGCCTCAGCCTGAACTTTTCCAGGAATAGGGAGAGAGCAGGAACTGCCTCACGAAGCTCCGACTTTAGGCAGCTCTGGTTATTAAAAAAAAAAAAATCTTCTCATGAAGCCAAAAATTCGACCACTTCTTGCTTCCACCCAGTTGTCCCAGCTCTGTCTCCCAGAGGTACAAGAATATATCTGCTCTGTTCCCACATGGCAGTTCTTAGCAGGTCTGAGGTTCTATTGTCTCCAGGTTAAACGGCTCTAGTTCTTTTGTCCATTCCTCATCTAATACATTGGCTGGCTCTTTCCCCCCACCCTAAAGTATGCAGAGTTGGTCCTTATCGATTCTGAGGATGCAGGAGCCATCACTCACACACCATCCCCCAGTGAGATCCCCTGAGCAGAGTAGAACAGTGTGATTTCTGCACCTACATGGACCCACAGGTTGATAAAATATTGAAATATGTACATAGTGGTTGCTAAATAGCTGCTGTTCTGTTATCCAACACCTATCCAAGGTCCCCCTGCTACACAATTCTCCCCATTATCCAGCAATGAAAGGTAAATTCCTGACCAGGTCTGGAGCTCAGGCCTCTAGTAATCCTAGCATTCTGAGAGACTGAGGCAGGTGGACCCCTTGAGCTTAGGAGTTTGAGAGCACCCTAAGCAAGAATGAGACCCCATCTTTACAAAAAATAGAAAAATTAACCGGGAATTGTGGTGGGTACCTATAGTCCCAGCTACTCAGGGACTGAGGCAGGAGAATCAATTGAACCTAGACATTTGAGGTTGCCGAGATAGGCTAAGGCTATTGCACTCTACCTGGAGCAAGAGAGTAAGACTCTGACAAGAAAGAAAAGGAAGAGGGAGGCAGAAAGGGAGGGAGGAAGGAAGGAGAGAGAAAAGAAAAAAGGAAGGGAGGAAGGGAGTGAGGGAAGGAAAAGAAAGAAAGAAGGAAGGAAGGAAGGAAGGAAGGAAGGAAGGAAGGAAGGAAGGAAGGAAGGAGAAAGGAAGGAAAGAAAGAAAGAAAGAGAAAGAAAGAAAGAAAGAAAGAAAGAAAGAAAGAAAGAAAGAAAGGAAAGAAAGAAAGGAAAGGAAGGAAGGAAGGAAGGAAGGAAGGAAGGAAGGAAGGAAGGAAGGAAGGAAGGAAGAAAGAAAGAAAAGAGAGAAAGGTAAATTCCTATAAGCACAATCATGTATCAAGGGTACAACTTGACCTCTTCTGGTTGGTGTGCTGTATCAGCTGCTAAATATTGTTACTATTGCCCCTGAGTTATTACTCCCCTTCCTTTGGCTGCTTTGTGTGGAATAATTCCTTTGGTAGTAGCAAAAACTCGAGGGCTGGGGGGAGCCTGTGGCTCAAAGGAGTAGTGCGCCGGCCCCATATACCAGAGGTAGCCGGTTCAAACCCGCCCTAACCAAAAACTGGAAAAAAAAAAAAGAAAAAGAAAAAGAACTTAAGGGCTTATAACAAGCTTACGGTTACTCAAAACTCTTGGGTGTTTCTCAGGTGAGCGACCATTTGTATTTGCTTATCACTCCTCAGTTATAAAGTATGTCAGTGTCTGTAGCTACTGAGGAGCCAGGCCTCACCTGAGCTGCACTGCAGGTTTAAGTCCAAACAAGGCCCAAGTGTGAGGTTACTCTCCTCATTTAATTTCATCCACTAGTTTCAGTCCATCCTTTTAGACTTTTGCTATCACCTTAAAATATTGGCTCTGCTGTCTAGTGTCGTAACTCTTTGTCACCCACAGCTTTGATAAAGAAATTATTCATCATCATAAAAAGAGTTGTGAGCAAGGCCAGAGCAGGCCCTGGCCCAGCTGCTGGCTCCTTCCCTGGGGCAGAGCCTCTCGCCTGACCTTCATGTCCCTCACATCTGTTTGTCATCAACACACTGGCCCAACCTTCCCTGTGGATCCACCTGGCCCCCCGGAGAGATTTCTGCCAAACACTTCTGCTAAAATCCATAGAAACCCCATGACACTCACTGGACACATATGCCTGCTAGGCGATCATCCCATCTTAGAGATTGACCTTGGTTCTTGGGAAACCCTGCTCCCCTTTCTGAGAAAACCTCAGAACCCTTTCAAAAGCTACTTCCAACATATCTCTGCTGTATCCAAAACCCCTAGGAAGTGTCCTCCTGCCTCCAGGACTGGCCACCCTCCTCCTCCTCCTTGAACTGGAGGCCCAACCCTGGACACAGTCAAACTCCCCCCGTAGCACCTCTCCCTTCATCAACCCCTGCCCCATCCCTAGCCTCAGGGAATGCCTTGCTGCTTCTCATCACCCTTGTCTGGCTGTTCCTCCTCAAATCACAGCCTTTCCCAGGCCTACACATCCTTTCAGGCCCACTTCCAATCTTATCCTTTCTTACCTTCCCTGAGCATGTCTCTCTGAAATTATTTATCCTCTCAACCTTAGAGCTCTTAGTATTTCACAGACTACCTTGTCCTATTGAATACAGTTTGTGTATCTTGCAGGCAGTAGGAAGAATAGCCCCGTCTAAACAGACCAAGTTGTGTGAATATCTCGGCCTTCCTAGCCCGGTCCTGTGCCTCACACTTCCTAGGTGCTCAGGGCACTCACTTGACCTCATTCCCTGAGCTCCTCTAGGTTCATCTGGAGGTAGAGCTGCTGGGTGCCTGGCAGCCCATGCTCTGGACCATTCCCTCACCTTTCATCCTGTCCATCATCTCCATGGTCTCCCCAAACAGCTCTTCCGCCTCTGTCTTAACACTCAGGATTCGGTTGCCCTGCTCACCCAGCATGGGACTCCGACCCAACCGGTCCTTCAACTCAGCATATTTTTGCTTTATCCTCTCAAATCCCTGAAAGAGGTAGAACAATCTCAGTATCATCATTAGCATCCAAGGTCCCAAAGGCCTGCGCTCAAAACACTTGAGATCTCCCAAATCAACACCCAATGATTTCCCTATTATTTCTTATTATATCCCAATAGGGTTGATTTTGCCCATAAAAACCCCAAGTCACAGATTCTGTCTTAAGCTTCTCCCTCTGTCTCCAGCTCCTACCATTTCCCACCTCACTTCAGCACAATGTCAGACACATAATAATGTGTTAATTTAAGCTGCTACTTAATAGTGTAGCAACTTGGTCACGGCACCAAGATTGCAAGTGCCAATGTTCCTGGCCCTGCGGGAAGCAGGTAGTACACTTGAGACACTGACAACAGCTCTTTGATCTTCTCTGTGATCTAATTCTGACAATAATAGGAAGCCAGGAGATGCGGTCCTGTTGGGTCTCAAGAGACCAGCTTTGCAGATGAGCATTAGGCCTATGGACAGGACTCCACCTCATCTGTAAAGGGATCAGACCAGATCATCTCCAATGTCCAGCACCAGCTACACCAATGGCAGCAGAGCGAGAATTCGAAGGCCTCTCCACGTAGAGGTTGAACCTGAGGTCCCTCCCCTCTGTTCTCTAAGCCCTGTTGAGTCCATTGCCTTATACAATGTGCAAAGTCCTCTCCTGCTCAGGACCCCTCACTGGCTGTGCATCACCGGGCTGACTCTGCCCTCTCAGTACCTCCTGTGCACTCAGCGCATGCTTGCTGGTCCTGTCTGCGAGCTGCTGAGCCTGGATGGCCTGTGCCCGCTGCTGTTGGGCCTGACGGCGGAGCTCCCCCATCCGTGCCCAGAAGTCACCCAGCTGCTCCATCATTCCTGTCACCAGCCTTTCCGCTGGCCCCAGTACCTGCTGAACCTTTATAGAAAGAGAGAGGAGATGGGGGTTTGGGGTGAGTCTCCCAGGCAGAGACTTTCATCCCCATCTTTTCTCCAGTTAATAAGGCAGGAAAAACTCTGTCCAACCAGGATGTCATGGCTGCCCACCCCCAACACACACCCCTGTATGTCCAGCGACAACCCAGCCCCTTCCTGCTCCAGCCCAGCTGACACCCCACTCCTGCCGCAGGTCGGAGTTCACCTGTGCCTTCTGCACTCCAGCCACAAGACCCAAAAACCCACAGTTCAACGTCAGCCCCAAGGCTTGTAACCCTCCTTCTCTGGAACCCCAGCACAGCTTCCATATGGTCAGTTTCTGGTATCTTCTATGCCTCATGCCTAAATCTGTCTGTTCATTCCCATAATACCTCACCTCAGCAACCCTGTCCTGGATAAGCTGAAGGGAGCGGCTGGTGCCTTGCATGGTGTCCTGAGCCTCCTGCAGTGCCACCGTGCCCTGCCGTAGGTTCCCGATTACATCCTCCACCTGGCCCTCCACTGTGTGGGCTCGGATCCTGGGTGAAGGAAGCAGGAAGGACAGGAGAGAGAGAATGAGTGAACAGTGAATGAATAACTGTGTGGGGCAGATCATTCATCAGTCCAGGAGAACGCCCTTCCCAACAAGACGAAGAGTAAGGGGAATATTAACTCGGTGGCTCTGACACCCCGCGGATGCCACCAAAATGACATGATGGATGCCAGTGTTATGCCTGAGATATCCTCCGGGCCCAGCTTCCAATAGGGAAGACAGGGTCATTCATACAAGTAAACTTTAACTTGGACTTTGTGTATCACTTAGCCACCCCCATCACAGTGAGCACCCCCTCCTGTCTCCCTGCCCTCTCCACCCCTCTGGAGCAGCAGGGTTGGGGAGTCTAACACCAGCCCAATCCTGCACAGTGAGAAGCCCAGGGCTGAGCCCATACCTGGCCTGCTCAGCCTCAGCCTGGAGTCTGCGGGCCCGGGCAATGTCCTGCTTGGTCTGGGACAGCACCAGGTCCACATTGGGGAGCCTGGCTGCGATGGCCTGGATCTCATTCATTTTCTGCAGGACTGTTGCTGAATCTGTGGGTAGCCACAGGGCCAGCACGGCCTCACTGACTTCCTGGATGGTGGCTGCATTGGTGTCGGGATCTGGAAGACAGCCATCCATCAGGTGTGGGAGCCCACTCACCTCCCCAAAGATCTGAGGCCCGTCCAGGTTGAGCAGCCCCCACAGTGGAAGTCACCCACTGACATCCTTGCTGTGGTACCCCAAGGAGTTGCTGCCCTTCTCAGCCAGACTCAGGCTCCTGCTCTCTGGAAATGTCTGGGAATGCTGCAGGAGCATGACTGTCCATGCTCCCTGCCGGGGGTGGGAGGAGGCGTGGAGAGGGGATGTCAGCACAGCTGTGGCAACTCAGTGTCTGATGCCACAGGAAGCTGTGGAGAAAGAGGCGGGGCCAGACAGCTGGTACTGAACAATGCCTGTGGTACATGCATCCTCAGCTCAAAACAGGGAACAGCAGCCAGGAGCTGGAACTGCTTCCTTGGCAGGAATACCCCTGCCCTACACCCCTTCCCAGGCTGGAGTGCTCGTTTTTGCAAAGGCAGATAGGAATTACCAGGTCTTTGCTGAAACGTCTCCTTCTCAGAGGGGCCAACCCCAGCCATCCAAGCTAGAATTGCAGCCCCACCTCAGACCAGCATTCCTTATCCTCCCTTCCTGCAACATCTCTCTCTCTAGCACTTAGCAACACCCACCACTGAACCCTGAACACATTTTTCTGGATTTCCACATAGACCCTATACCTCCCACACCATGACCTTGCATGCCAGCACCCAGCACCTGTTGCACCAAGACCCTAGAGACCAGAACTTGCCGATATGATGAAATTTCCTGGGTCCCTCCCTGGGTCCAGGCCTCTCTCAGGCTCTGCTTTTTCTCTCTGCCCCGGCCTCATTCTAAGACTTGACCCAGACACAAGTACAACTGAGAGGACAAAATGGGCCTGGCAGCTCTCCACTGTTCACAAGAGCTGGGGTGGACCCCCTAAGGAGAGATTTCCAACCCACCTCCCAGCCCTGAGGCCAGGGTCCTAGCTGAGGTTAAGACAAGATGAGTAGTCATTTGGCCCCACTGGGCTTACCTTGGGGGCAAGCCTCCCCCATCTGTGAACCTGAGCCCCACCCCCTTGGCCTGTCCTGTCATCCTCATTTGCTGGGTACCATCTTCTTCCATTGTGAGCCTCATAACCTTAGGCAAGTCATGGACCTCAGGGGATCCTTCCTGCCTTTCTCTGACCTGCCACCTGCACTTGGGAGGGGGCTTGGGCTTATTTGGGCAAAAACACAGTAGTAGCAGCAAAGAGCCACTGTCATTATGCTAAGCCCTCAGCTTACATTGCCTGGGCTCCCAGCCAAGCAAATTCACAGGCAGGAACCAGAAACCTAATAATATCAACTTTCATTCCTGAGGCACCTTTAGTTTTTCCAAACACATTTTACATCAGTTATTTGATCCTCAGAATAAACTGTGAAATACTACCATCCCCATTTATAGAAGCAAAAGATGAGGCAAAGAGAAACACAAACTGCCCAAAGTCACACAAGTCCCCTAGGTCCTGTCCAGGGATCTGTCTGTTGCATAGCCCTTCCTTGCTACTCAGGGCAGCCCGGGAGGAGGTACAGCCCATTGACTCCTTCTGCCAGTGTCTGGCCTGATGCCGGGTGATATGGTGGCAAGGCAGAGAGACGACTATCCTTGCCCTTTTGGAGTCTACCAGCTAGTGGAGTGACAACCCACCCATAGGCAAGTGCACAAGTGTGAACAGTGCAGTGCAGGTAAGACCCCAACAGGGAACGGGACAGAAGGGGCACAACCACAGAGAGGGTGGTTAGGAGAGGCCACAGGCAGTAGCAGCCTAGGAATGAGCATTCCTGACAAAGAAAGAGTAAACAAAGGTCCCCAAAGCAGGCAAGAGGCTGACATGTTTAAAGACAGCCAGTGAGTGAAGGGGAGAGGAGCACAAGGTCACAACCAAGAGAAGGACAAAGGCCAGACTTTGTAGGCCTTGGTGGGAGTTGGGAGTTTATTCCAAGGACAAGGTGAAGCCACTGAAGGATTTTAAGCAAGAGTGAGGTATGATGGTCCTACTTATAAAAAGATGTTTCAGGTTGCTCTGCTGATGAGAATGGGTCACGAGGGAGCAGGAGAGAGGTGATTGAGCAATGAGAAGGCTGTGGCAATGGTCCAGACAGGTGATGAAGGTGGCGGGTGTGGGGATGAGGAAAGGTGGGCAGAGGAGGAAGTGAAGGTGGGAGTGAGGGACAGGCGGGAGGCATCAGCCAAAGGCAGGGTGCAGACCAGCCTCACCTGCGAGGAAGTCCCGGACCTGCTGGATGAGGAGCCGTGTACGGCGGACGTCTTCTTCCATCTGGGAGCGACTGGTGCTCACCTGGGTCTCCAGGCGCTGGGCATCCATTTGGACCTGCGCAGCGGCTTCCTCAGCTGCTCTGATCTGCCAGTGCACACCATCAGTCACAAAGGAGCCTCAGCAGCCCCCCAGGCTTCTGTGGGTCCTCCTCTACCCCAGGGTTTCTCCACCTTTGTTATCTCACAGCACGCTCGACACTGTAGTTAAACTGCCACAGCACACTTAAATTATGTCGATCGAAAAAAAATTTTTTTGAAGAATATACTTATTGCACTTTGAACTTCTTTTGAAAATAATTTAATTAATGATGGTTAATGATTTTCACAGCCACAGCACACCAGTTGAAAATCACTGCTCTTCCCCAAGACCTACTTAGGAAGCATCGGTAACCAACCCAGTGTGGCCCCAGAAGAAATCTGTGGATGTTGGATTAAGCAAACCCCAAAACATAGACTCCACATACTGATGCTTGTAGTGGGGCATTGAGCAGGTCACCTAACATCTCTGTGCTTTGGTCTCCCAAGGATAAAATGGAAACTGAATTACCCAGGGGCTCCATCCCGCCTGTGCCCACCCGCCTCACCACACACCTACCATTTGCCTGGTCTGCTGGAGCTGGGCATCAAAGCCCCGCAGCTGCTCAGCCACCTGCCCCGCTGTCCGGAAGGCCCCACCAGCCCTGGGTAAGGCACCCCTGCAGTGGGAGCCACAGGCCGTGCCATTATCTCGGGGACACAGCTCACCAGGGCATGCTCTTGGAGTGCAGGCCATCTGCCTAGAGCCACCGCAGAGCTGAGGAGAGATGGGGTATCAAAGAAGCCACTCAAGCAGGGCCCCTCAACACCTGCTTCCAGCCCACACTCAGGAAACAAACAGCCATACATGTCCTTCACAGCCAGGCAACTGCTGGGCATATAGGGAGGGGCACAAGGTCAGGATGAGTGGAGTGTAGGGCAGGTGTCCCATGGGGCAGATTTTCCCTTATGGGAAACAGGTGGCAGCAGTCATGTGACTAGCTGGATTTGAGGCTCCAAGGGGTGGACTCCATGCCCTGAGTCACCTTGTTGATGGTGGGTGTCAGGTTGGGTAGAGAAGCCATCTCTAGCCTCAGTGCAGCGAGCTGGGGGCTGCCGGCGCTTCCTCCTGCCTGTACCTCCAGCCTCTCTGCCTCCTTCCGGCTGTCCCTGAGCTGGCGCAGCAAGCGGGAGCTGTCAGAGACCTGCTGAACAGCTTGGGATGACCGCTCATAGGCTGTGGTCAGCAGCCGGAAGGCTCCTGTGGGAAGAGGGGAGGGACCAGAGCTGCTCCTGAGCCTGGCCGCCTGGAGAAGCAGGAGGAGCAGGAGGGGGAGCCGTGGCAAGCCGTGTTCCTGGTGGCAGCAGCACACGGGGCTGTCCGAGAGCCCCTTCCTCACCTGACGGATCAGCACTGCTGAATTTTTCAAACTGCTGCCTCTTGTTCTGATACATAACCAGTAGGTGATTGAAGCTTCTGTCCAGACTCTCCAGGTCTCCAGGCAGGGACAAGATCTCCTCCTCTAGGGGCAGGTCCGGCTGCAGGCCCTGGAGAGTTCGCCTGACGTGGGAGAGGAGTTTCACTAAAATATAAAAGGGGGCTGTGCCTCCCCAGAGCCAGCCATCCTCTGGGAGCAACTGCTGAGTCAGGACAAGCAGAGGCCTTCAGCAAAGAGGACAGAGGGCAGAATGCACAGGACAAAGACAATTCCCCAGACAGAGGCTGGGAGTGCCCGCCAACCTTCCTCCATGCCTCTGCACATGGGTCCACAAAACCCTCTTCAGCCACCTTTCCTGATCTCCTCCACCTGTCCCTGCCCCTGGCTTTGGTGAGGAGTGTCACCCTGACCCCATCTCCTCCCTCTCTGCAGGCTGACTTCAGTGGTCACCTGTACAGTGTGGCTCTCAAATCCCTCTTCTGTAGTCCACAACTCCCACTGACCTCCAGACCCCACCACCGCTGCCCACTGGTCACCCCCTGAAAGGGGCTCGAGGTCCTGCCCTCAGATCCAAGGCCCCGGAGCTCTTGAAGATTCCTTTCTCCCCATACCCTGTGCAGCAACACCAACCCAACCACCAACTAGCTTCCACAACCCACACTTTCTCTACCTCCAGGATGCACTCAGGTCTAGAATGCCCTTCCATGGAATTTACCCCACCTGTGTTGCCAGCCTACAGAACGCCTCAGACCAACTACCCAAATTCGAGACTTGGGTCAGATGATACTTCCTCCGTGAAGCCTGGCATGAGTGCCCCCCTTCTGGAGTTTCTCTCTTACAACACGCATCACATTACAGCTCATGGTTCACACACCAGTCTCCCCCACATGAGCTTCTTTGGGGCAAAGACTATTCCACATTAACTTCAGTGTCCCCAATGCCTCATAAAGGATGGTTAAGGAAACATGGGGAGTGAATCAAAAAAAGAATGATTCCCAGCATTTGCTCTAGCCCCTCTGCCAAGGCTGCCAAAAGAGGCTCCAGCACATCCACGAATCACAAAACCTCAGTTTTCATTCTTCTCAGGCTGCCTTTTCTCCACAGCCAATCCCACACCTGGATGGCTGTGTGCACCCTGGGAAAGCCAGAGCTGAGGGAATGCAAACTAATCACAGGAGCCTTCAGAAGGACTCTGCTGGTGGGCTGGGGTGTGGGCAGGATCGCTTCCATTGCAAAGGCAAATGCGAGTTATTTTTAGAGCCCCTGCCTCTCTGATGCCCTCCACCAGGGTGACTAATCCAGAGCTGGCTCTCCTACGGGTGCCCCAGGCATGTGAAAGCACGCAGGGCTTGGGGTCTTAGTCTACATTCTGAGTGCTGGCTCTGTCCGGGGGCCACATGGCTCTGTCACTTCATCTCCCTGCCTGTTTTCTCACCTGTAGGACAGAAAAATACCCCACCACACCAGCCTTCCGGGCCTGCAGTGATGTGGTTGAGAGAAAGAGCACACATGCCTTGAACACTGCGACAGGCTATAAAGAGGACCAGCATGACCCCCTGGTGGGCACCCATGTGGCATAATTCCACTAAGTACTTGGCAGGGAAATGGAATTACCTGATGGAGGAAATGTCATTGGCCACCTGGGCCACCTCCTGCTGTGTCACAGAGGCACTGCTGAGAATTGCTCGGATCTGCTCGACCTTCCTCTTTGTGTCTTGCATCCGGGAGGCCAGGCCATGGTCCTCCAGACCCGGCCCTGCCCACAGGCTGGCAGTGGCATTGCGGAGGTTGCCCAAGCGCAGGGCCTGCTCCCGGAGGTCTGCATCGTAGGTCTGGAAGCACGGGTGGCAGGCCACACACACTGGGTAGCGATTGCAATAGCCTCTCTGGCACTGGTCACAGCGGGGCCCAGTCAAGCCAGGGCGGCAGAGGCAGTGTCCTGAGGCCTTGTCACAGCCTGGGCCCTCTGTTCCCCGAAAGTCACAGTCACAGGCTAGGGCCAAGGAAAAGACAGTCAGAGAGCAGGGGTCAGAGGGCCCAGAAGTAAAGGTATGACCTGAGCATCCTACAGGGCTTAGAATAAAAGCCATGGTCACAACAGTGGTGAGCCCCACCACGTGCCAGGCACCACTTTTAGTCACACATGCTCACTCATCTGATCTAACTCTGGAGGTTAGCGGCTCTGATCTTCCCCTTTATAGATGAGGCAACTGAGGTGCAGAGAGGTCAAGTACAGTATGCCTTCTCCCCTAATGAGCAAATTGGGCCCAAAGAGGGGAAGTAACCAGCTCAAATCACTCGGTAAGAGGGAAGCAGAGCGGAGAGCAGAGCCAGCCCTGCATGCTGCAAATTGTGCACTCTTGAGGCCACATCCGACTGCCCCCCGGGAGATGACCCTCGCCTGCTCCAGACTCACTATCTCCATCTTTGAAGAGGGAAGAAATGTCCTCCCTCCTTGCTGCTTCCCTACAAATGGCTTCTGATAAATGCTCTTTCTCAGGGAAGTTGGGAGCAAAGCTATCCTGTTGGGGAAACATAGGGACAGCCGGACAATGGACCTGCCTTCGAGGCTGGGAGGCTAAGCTGACCAGCCAGACCACATGCACTCGTGGGGCTGCCCAGGCCCACACCACATGTGTCCATGTGGGATTTCCTGTTGTACCACAAACCCGTACTCCCCCCCACTGCCCAGGCACAGCTCTGCCCCAACAGTTCCACCCCTACAGCCGCAGCACTGCCCACACGTTGACCACGCACCTCGGCAGCCCGTGGCTGCATCTCCGTGGGTCCTGTCTGGACACTGGCGGATGGCTGCGGCATTGCATGTCAGGCCTCCAAACCCTTCCCGACAGGGGCATTGCCCTGTGAACTGCGAGGGGGAGAGCACAGTCAGGGGACCCCACAATCTATGGGTAGAGGGTCGGGATCGAGCAATTCCAAGGGGAGCCAAATGTGGTTTAACAAGGGCCCGCACAAGGGGACTTGCAGGTTCTCCTTGCCCTGGTGTCAGGGGCTATGTCCTAGATCCTTCGTCTGCAGACAGAATCCAGGGCTCACTGGCTGTCTGCAGAGCTAGTGTGACCCCAAAGCAAGGGCTCCCACCCAGAGACAAGCCCCAAAGTCAAGACCCAAAGTGAGTCCTTCAGAAGGCATGTCATTGCTAAAAACTGTGAGCCACAGAGAGAGGGACATCTGGTGGCCTCCCCAAAGGGGAGTGGGGACAGGAGAAGCTCAGCCTGACAGTGGAAAGGCCCAGAAGGGCAGCATGGAGCGTGGACAGAAATGCTGGAGTGCAAGACCCCTCCCTTGCTGAGGGGCCCACAGGTCATCCCCAGCTCATACCTGGTTGCACTGGGGGCTGAGGGAGTTGTGTGGGTCACAGGCACATGGTTGGCAGCCCTGGCCACTGGCCAGCTTCCAGTGGTAGGGAGCACACTGGTCACATTTGGGGCCCACCACGTTAGGCAGGCACAGGCAGCGTCCAGTCTCCTCATCACAAGGCATGTCCTGCCGGGCCCCCAGGAGGCTGCAGTCACAGCCTGTAGGAGAGAGGACACACATCCAGTGAGGTGCCCCAGCCTGGGAGAAGAACGGGGCGGGGCCATTCCCTACAGATAACCATAGCTGACTCACATGGCCACTGTGCTTTCCCGCCAGTTCCATCCACCTGGCCAACAGCTTGCCCCCACCCCCACCCCTGCACCACCACTTGCCCACCCCCCTTAGCTGACTCAGTCCTGCTTTCCAAGCAGACCTGTGCTGCCACCTGCTGGAGGATAGTGGCACAGCACCAGAGCTGGGGAAGATGGCAAGAGGTCGTCCAGGCAATGCCTGGCACACTGCCACTGCCTACCCCAAGATGGGATTTCCCCTGAAGACAGCGTGTACCCAACACAAGTGGAATTACAGAGAAAACGCCGGCACACTGAGCTCAAATTAGGTATGGTGTCCTTTATTGGCTAGCCAACCGAGATAGGTTCACACCTGAAAAATTCTCGGCCAACCATTACAGAGGTAGGGGTTTGCTATACCCTTCTTTCAGTTGGGGAGGGGATTGGAATTCCTAAGGCAAAGCAGTTTACAGAAGCAAAAGGTGAGGTTAGATCTATGGGGAAAGGGGTCAGGATCGAGCAAGTATAAGGGGAGCCAAATGTGGTTTTACAAGGATCTAGATCCTGGCCTGTCTCCATAGGGAAGTTAGATCTATGGGTAGAGGGTTGGGATCGAGCAATTCCAAGGGGAGCCAAATGTGGTTTAACAAGGGCCCGCACTCTGGGATAATCTGCCCTGTCTTTACAGGGTATGTTTATTTAACACTCCCCATTTCTGCAAGGCCTACGTGCTCAGTGACAGGTCGTGAGAAAGTGGGGGGTATGGGATGAGGGAGTGCAAGATGGGGTCAGTCTGCAATCTGGCCTTCTCAACAGCACAGTAAGCAGGCCAGTCTTGGGTCTGGTGGCTCCACGTGCCCTGCCCCACACCAAGCTGGGCCAGGCCCCTTACTCACGGTGGCAGCCCTGGGGGTTGGCGTTGGTGAGTCCGGTGAAGCCCGGCTTGCACAGGTCACAGCGCTCTCCCTGAACATGCTCCTTGCACACACACTTCCCAGTCACTGGGTCGCAGGGAGCCGCTGGCACTGCCCCGTCCGGGTCACACTCGCAGGCTGAGAGACAAAAGCAGCCACCACAGTAGGAATGAAAAAAAGCTGGCTTCCTGGTCAAATCATTGGTCCACCACTGGATTTCAACCTCACAATCCAGTTACCAAAGTCCTTCTGTGCCTCAGTTTCCTTATATGTAAAGTGGAGATAATGATACAACCCTCACGGACGTCTTAGGAGGAACACATGAGTAAATATAAAATGAGTAGAACAGTAATCGGCCCGTATTGAGTATTTTTGTTGTCATTATTTGCTGAATTACTGTGTGCCAAGCTCTGAGCTGTGCACTCTCACATGTTGCCTTGTGTAATCTTTGTGATAAGCCTGAAAGGTGAGGATTATTGTTCCCATCCTACAGAGAGGAAACCAAGGCTTAAACATGTTAAAGAACGTACTCAAGTTCGCATTCCAAGCAAATGCTAGAAACAGAGGTCAAACACAGTTCTGTCTCACTCTTTCCATAAACAAATAGTATCAACAGGAAGTGGCCCAGGTTTTCCCCACCCCCACTCCCTGTCTTCTTTCAGGCCTTTCAAAATATGAGACTCTTTCACCCACAAAGTCTTTCCTGATTACACCTGGCCAAATCAGTTGATTTCAGCCCAGTTTGCTCTCTCCTATTCAAACTTGCCAGCCTTGTGGGCATGTCAGGCTGCCTCTGGGGATTCCGTTCCACTACATGCATATGTTCATTCAGCAAACATTCCCTGAGCGTTAATGATTTGCCAGTCATTGTGCTAAGGCCAGAGGGTGTAAGACAAAATCCCTGCCACGGAGGAGGTGTAGGTGTTGGAAGAAATGAAAAAATAAATATCAAACTACATTACAATATGGTCCAGGCACACAGCACGTACATAGAGAAACTGCTTCCGTCCCTCTTTTTCATGTGTGTATGATTTATATTTCCAAACAGTTTGTGTGTTCCCCGGGGCCATGAAAAGTAAGGGATTGGCTGATTGATTGATGGACCAAGAGGTTCAACAACCTGCTCAGAAGTGCTCAGCAAAGTTAAAACAATCTCTCCTAAGTCCTGACCCACGACCAAGTCTTCATGCTCCCCAAGTACCTTTGTGTCCCCAAGGACATGTGCTCTGTTTTGCCCAGACCAGATAGGGAATGACAGATGATGACAGTCTGGGTCCCCAGAGCCTCTACTCACGGATACAGGTCTCCTCAATAGGGGCCCCGGGCCGCCGGTTCCGGAAATAGTGCAGCTGACACCGCTCACAGTTCCTGCCTTCGGTGTGGTCCCGGCAGTTGTCACATACACCTCCATGTGTCCCCTGGCTGGCGGCAAACACAGCTGGGTCGAAGTGACATGTCTCCGAGTGTCCGTTGCACTCACACCCTGGAAAAGGAGAGTCCCAGGGCTGACCTCCGACCAGCACCATGGCCATGTACAGTATGTGCCTTGCTAGCTGGCTGGCACCACTAAGAGCTCAGTAAGGTGCTCCAGGCAGAGAGGAGTCTCCTGTAATTTAATTAGGGTTGGAAGACCAATGCAAAAGCGGAGTAGAATGAGAACTCAGGCCTCCTGTTTCCCAGTGTTGGGATGAACCCAAGAATAGAACCCATGCTGGGCCACTGTTAAATGGTCTCTCCCCAACTCTGCTCACTGGCACCCGGTTCCTGCTGGGTCACTGCCTCTCTCTGATCTAAGGATCCCTGTTTCTCATCATTTAGGCAGACAAAGGCCCTTACTCCAGGGGGACATTTGAAGTAGGCAAAATGACATTGTCTTAAACAGGGCAAGGCAACAAGAGCCAGAAGAAGGAGACGCTGGGGATAGTCTGAAAGCCATGTGGAATCAGAAGCGCACAACAGGCCTCGATCTCTGCAGGCCTGACTGAGATGGAGGGATGGGAGGATGCTTTCTCTAGTCCCACAGAGCTTCAACTGCAGAGCTGCAATTTGGTTTGGATTTAAATAATAAAAACTAGATTCACCCCACATCCCAGGTAAGGTCACCAAGGCCTAGAGGGGCCAGCACAAGACCCAGTCCCTACAGGAAAGGGGTGACCCAAGCCTCATACTTTGGCATGCGTGGGGGTCCTGGGCCTCCGCAGGTCTCCAGGGCCGGTTGTTGTAGAAGGGTGCACAGCGCTCACAGTTGGGGCCGGCTGTGTTGTGCTGGCAGACGCAGACATCGTGCACCTGAGAAGGGGCACGTCAGTCATTAGGAGTAATTAACAAAGGAGAGTCCATGGATGGATCTGACCTTCCCACCCTCAGACCCTAGCCCTCACAGGACACTTTCCCTGAATCCTCCGGACTTCATATAGCCCCTGTGACACTTCCAGTGGCCTGCCTGTAACCACTGTGCTATGAATACGAGCACATACACGTGTCAGCGCATGTGTGTGTGTCCACATGTGCTTGCACTGCTCCTCTAGTGAGGCTTCACAGGCTCATTCCTTGCACTTGGACACTGCCATGATTCCCAGTTCAAGGCAGTACCTGGAAAGTGCTCAGACACCCTCGTTGGTAACTGTGTGATTCCAGAAGCTGCTGGACCCCCTGGAGATTTATATTCCAGCAATCCATGACTACAGTTGTTTAGCTAATGGAACTGTTATGATGAATTGTTAGTAGACTCATTATGTATAAAAATAGAATAGTTTTCGTATGCTGACTGCCTTCTAAATTGAGTCCAACACCTTCCGCTTAGCATTCAGGGAAGGACCTGTATCAAGTTTGCTCCGTCCTCTCTCCCACACCCTGCCAGCAGCACAGCCGGCTGAACTCCCAGCTGCTCCTACTTTCCCCTTCTTTGGGGTTTTACTGATGTTTTTCCTTCTGCTATAACTCTCTTCTCTCCATATTCACCCCCTAAAATCCTGTCCCTTAAGCTCCAACTAGAATAGCACCCAGAACAGCACCCTCTAATCCATAGATCTCAATGCTGGCTACACATCAGAATCACCTGGAAGTATTTTTTGAAAAAGATCCAGGTCTAGGCCCAATTTAATTGGAATCTGGGGAACAAGGCGCAAGTAGTGGTACCTTTTATAAATGATGATTCTACTGTGCAGCCAGAGTTGAGGACTACCGGGGCAGGGCAGGTACCATAAGGTCTCCCTCTGCATCTGAAAGCTAGTTGGTTTCTTCACATGTCCTCAGCCTTGAGTTCTAGTGATTTGTCTTATGGGTCTCAATAGATGACACATTCCCTGAGCTGACCTCCCTCTATATTCTTCTGCAGCCTGGGGCAGGAGCTGGTCCACAAGTGGAAAGAACAAAGTCCACTGGCGCTCATGTCACCTGTGTTTTTCTCCCAGACCACTTTATGTGATTTTGTCCTGCCCCTCTAGCACCAAGACAGCTGTCACGTCCCCCTATGCTGACAGAAGAAATGAAGCCCCAGAAAAGGGCAATGACAGGTCCCTCTGCTTCTTTCCCCAAGGTTCTCACTCCTCCACTAGTGGTTCTCACGTTTGGTTTAACAACAAAATCTCCTGAGAGCTTTGTTAAACTGGAACTTCTCATCCCCATCCCTGCTGATCTGATTACACTGGTCTGGGGTAGACTCAGGCTTGGTACCGGTTGGTACCAACTATTGTTCCCACCCTGCCCCACATCTTCCCACTAGATGAGAATTTGGAATCGCTAAACCAGTGACTCTCAACCTTGCCAATACATTAGAATCCCCTGGCAGCTTTAAAAATCAATAATAAAATCCGAATATCTTAAGTGAAGGTCAGTGTCTGGGTAATATTTCTTAGGTTCCAATGAGATTATAATATGTTATCAGGGTTGAGAGGCATCACCATAAACTCCCCATTCTGTACCCAAACATCTATTTATATGTAACTGAAATGCCAAACTATAAAACAGGTCTAGAACTCTGGTTTTTGAAATGAAAACCACCCAGATTCTTTATTATTGCTGAAGTACTCAATGCCCAAGCCTTAAGTTTAGTGTCCTCCCTGCTTTCTGGGAGCCCCAAGAAGGTCCTTAGTCTACTGTGTCTTGTCCCCTCCCCTGGGCTGTCACCTGCACAGCGGTGGAGGGGGCAGCTGAGGCTCCAGGCTTGGGGGCACAGCGGTCAGCATGGCCATGGCAGAAGCAGCTCCCCTGCAGACGTAACTGGGACACTGCATAGTAGGCGCTGGGGGGATGGTATCCCCGCTGGGGCAGGGGTGCCAGCCTGGTGAAGTTCACTCTCAAGTTTGTGATCTCTCCCAACTCTGAGAGGGGCAAGCAGCATGGAGGGATGGGTTGGGAAAGAAAAGATAAAGAAAGGAAGTTAGAGGCAAATAGAGTCTTCTGGAGTAGGACAGACAAGGAAAACCACCCTGCTCCTCCTCGTCTTCATAACGCCGTTATACCAGGGCCATCCTGCCCAGCCCTTGGAATTCCCACAGCATCCTGCACACACTTCCATGGGGTAAGCAGGCAATGATTAAATCCCCAACCATGTTGACAGAGATATCAAAGACAAGGAAATTTCCCTGAGTTCCAACCTTGTTTCATTTCCCACCCACAGTCCCATGGGGAAGACAAGTAGCCACACTAACCTTGAATTTTTTGACTTTGTGTTGCTGGAATCCCAGATGCTAAATTCATAAGGTTAAGTTGTACCTACAGAGGGAGGGGAAAGGAAGAACTGACGAAAGAGATAGATAGCAGGCCTCAAGCTCAGAGGAAACCTTCCTTTCCACTCAATGCCCTACCCTCCTCTTTGCTGAGTTCTTTCTTACCTGGAACTTGAGACAGACCACGGATGCAAGGCCTGCCAATTGCTGTGGGGGAGCACGATGATCACCAGGCCCCAAATGAGAATATGTGTGTATGTGTACACAATGTCTACTCTCCAATTAAAAATATAGGTGTCATGAGAATTTCCCAATTTCTCTGGATCAAAAATTATGAGAAGATATATAATCTACATGTGAGGGTTTAGGGAATACTAATTTTTCAATGGTGACCACAGCACTCTGGACAACCTCAATGTCAACTATGCTTCTTTTTTTTTTTTGTAGTTTTTGGCCAGGGCTGGGTTTGAACCCACCACCTCCAGCATATGGGCCAGTGCCTACTCCTCTGAGCTATAGGCGCTGCCCGTATGCTTCTTATTTATAAGAAACCACTCATTAGATGTGACTTCATCTGCATATCTTAGGCAGAGTTTTCACATCAACCCCACACAAATTAACAAAAAGTCATATAAATTAATTGAAGTTCTGCATAGATCCTGGTTATTAGATTTTTCTCTGATTCAAAATAAGGAAATATCCTTTCCCATTGAGTAACTTTCCAAGCCCAGTAACTTTGTAACTCTTGCAGACTCCTGGTGGTACCACCTT
>CAUYQV010026211.1:0-11034 GCA_963574575.1 Galagoides demidoff | reverse complement strand
AAGAATCTGGACATAATATAAAAAATACCCAGAAAAGACAAACCCACAGAAAGTACACTGGTGGTTGCTGGGAGCTAAGAGGAAGGTGGCATGGGGAGGGTGGCAACTGTTCAGTAGATACGGAGTTTTTACTGGAGCAATGAAAATGTTTTGGAATTTGCTAAATGGAGGTTGTGCGATACTGTGAATGTATTAAATGCAACTGAAATGGTCGATTTTATATGAATTTCACCTCAAGGAGAAACAAACAGCCGCAGGGTAGGAGATATCTCCCAGGTCTCCCCATATGATAGAATCTGTGTGAGGGCAGCAGGTGGCATGAGTCCCACAGACAGCATCGTCTCCTTCAGTTCTAGATCATGACAGAAATTGTGATCTGAATGAAAACAAGTGACTGCTAAGAAGGTAAAGGTGCAGGTACCTGAGCTTTGGGATTTTTTTTTAAGCTTGTTCAAACAGGTTTCTCTCTCACACACACTCTCCCACGTGCCCTGACCACGCTGGCAGAGCAGACTCACAGCAAGCCTTAGCCAGACTGATGAGACAGGAGGGACTCTGTCCAGTCCACTCAGACTGTCTTGAGAGCCTGCAGCGGCCACTCAGATGTAATATATAGTCACCTGGTCGACCACAAACAAACCTCTTTGCTCTAAGAAGGGAAGCTGGAGGCTTTTCTGGTGTCTTTGGCCTTTGCTCCTTTTTCAATCAATCTCTTACTCCCTCCACATTCCTTAACTTCACTTCTGACTGCCATTTGTGCTTCTTTCCACATGCTTTCTTTTCCATTTCTATATTTTCTCATGCCCACAACAAAAACAGTACAAATAGATCTGCTGCAGCTTTCCTTTTAACCTTGCCTGGATTTTAAGGAAAAGATGGTAGGCCAATGTCAACCACCAGGACCAGGAGCAAAAGCAGATCGCAAAAAATAAAAATAAAAATCATCATCTCAAAACAAAGCATGACTCTACCTAAAAGAGAAAAAGAAAAGTAGCACAATGCAGAAAAACCCTAGGAGTTTCTATAGTTACCTATTTTTTTTTTTTTGAGACAAGGTCTTTTTCTGTCACCCAGGCTAGATCACAATGGTGCGATCACAGCACACTGCACCCTCCAACTCCTGGGCTCAAGTGATCCTCCTGGATCAGCCTCCCAAGTAGCTGGGCCTAAAGGCATGGGCCATTATACTCAGAGAATTGTTTTTCTTTTTTCTTTTTATGGAGATGTGGTCTCGATATGTTGCTCAGGCTGGTCCTAAACTCCTCGTCTCACACAATCTTCCTGCTTCAGCTTCCCAAGTGCAGAGATTATAAAAGTGAGCCACTATGCTTGATAAAACAGTTGCCTTTTTGTAATAATATCCTTAAATCACAACCAATCTTTAAATCATATTTGTTAAACCATGTTTCATGCAACCTAAAGAAAACTCTTTTAAGTCATGAATTTCAGTCACACAATAAATATTTATTTCAGGAACAAATATGTTCCTGGCACTGTGAAAGCCTAGAGCGGATAGTCTAACAGACTTCAGAAGACCTGCTGATGACATTAGGATAGCTAGAAACTGGCCATGCATTTGGTAATTCTCTTATACTTTTAATAAACATCTGATCAAATCAATGTTATTATTAGCATTTTGGTTTTTTCTTGATCTATTTCAATTCGGACATAAGTTAGAATATTCCCCTTATTTAGAACATTTCTCATATTCTATCTTACCTCCTGTTTGCTGCTGTTCCTTCCCTATTAGAATAAGCTCTTTGAGGGGAGAAAGCCCATCTTGCTCATTTTTGCACAAGTGACTGGCACAGGCTTTGTGGACTCCCTGAATGAACACACAGCACCTGAGGACCACAGACCCTACTCCCCCACTGGTGTCTCCAGCACTGCCTTCCCAGGCCCTATCTCTGTCTCTTTATCTTTCTTCACATCCAGTCTTGCTGCTCCCCATTTATGAACACATTTCTCTTCTTTGACTACTATTTCCTTTTACAAAAAGGTTTTACTGCCTGACAAGAGATTTGGGCGTATCTTAAACCACAATCAGAATTGCCAACTGCCTCCTTAATCTACATTATGTACAATCAGTCTGTTTGGTTTTTTTGGTTTTATGTTCACCTATGCTAATTTACGCTAGAACGCTGTGAATTATCATATGCTCTACACCCCAAGTGTGGGAGCCACTGAGAAATCTAATGTAAAATGTTCAAGTGAAAGAAAAGGAGAAGCTTGTTGCATAAAAGATGAGATAAACTTAAAAAAGAAAACACAAACAAACCTAAGTGTGTTAAAACTTTGGGGAGAAAACAGACTCCCAGCCAAATGATCGCATTTCCAAATAGCTCTGAGAATTCTATGTATTCACACATTGAAGGCAATGAAAGGATTAAAAAATAGAAAATTCAATTAGCATTTGATTCGGCAGTTTTAAAGCGAGCATTGGCTGTGCTACAAAAATGAATGTTAAAAAGAAAGGTATACCTTATGTACGATGCCCCCTCCAGGAGACTTCTGGAAGAATTCAAAGTACGAACGCACCATTCAAACAACATGTACGTACTTATCAAGTTTTACCATCACCGTAAGGAGATAGTGGAGTAAGACCAGGCCATTATAGGACGTGAGAGGAACGTCTTAGATTCAGGAGAGCAAACTGTTCACATTTTTAGCAAGCACAGATAAAGAACTAAAGCCATCTCTCAAATCTGAAGTTGTACCTAGTTATTTGCTTTTGTAAAATGCAGCAAATTTAGGTCTCCTTTTACAATAAATGGCTCTGCTCATGTGGCTGGGAGACATGGTTTGGGATAAGAACTTCGAGTTCAGATGTACTTTTCAACGGTGGGGCCTTCCAGTTCCACTTCCTCAGCAATGGAATGCCAATGCCATTCACACTGACCACGCTGAGGAGGGCAATATGAATGGGAAGCTATTCTCAAATCTGTTCCTTAATGACTTTTCATGGCATGCAGTGAACCACAAACTTGAATGACTCCCCAAGAAGTATACAGAGGAGAGTGTGACTGTGGGGATGGGAAATAGAACAAAGAGTAAGCTGGCTCTACCAACCCGGTCTCCTTCTCAGAGGCGCTGTCCTCTATGGTAGCTTGCCACGTTCCACCCAACAGCTGCTCATGATAATCAATGTCTGACAGATCAGAGAAAGCCCTTAATGTGTCGCTAAGGGGCAGTTCAACAGATGGCATGGTGACTTACAACCAGAATCATTAATTACACTCTCTTATTAGTCCCAGGGCACAGTGTTGAAAATGCTTCCTTGGTGAAAGATGAGCATTTCAGATAAAGGACCGTCTGGTACTGCCTGTGAAACTCTCTTTAGGATTTCTGGTCAGTGCTGATTTCTAAATCCAAGCCATAGAATTTTTACAGCAGTCTCTCATCTTCCATAGACAAGTCGGCCAGGAATATGAAGCTTCCACTACCATGACCCATTACAGCACCCATAATCCCTGCAGGTAAGGACACGGTAAAAACTGCCCATCACTCACTTCCCCTTTCAGGTTGGAAGACTGTGTTGAAAGGCAAGCACAGTTATCTCAGCCACAAAGCAGCTCCGTGTCTCAAGGTTCCCTCCCTCTGCGGCAGAGAACACGTTTCCTGAGTCTGAAGGAAAGGCAGCTCTCCCCCTCCCTTATCTACTCTGAGTGGGATTCAAGAGGCGTCTCTTGTAAAATATAACGTGAGTGGTTCTCCAGCTCAAAGCTATCCTCCCTTTATAAAACCACTAGTGGCAGCTGTTTTCCATGTCTTTTTTAAAAAGAAAAAAACAGACACTCCTGAAAAGGAAGCCTAGAAACTTGAGGCCAGCAAAAGTTCCCACACGTCCACACTGCTGGCTCTGTCATCCTAAGGGACTGAGCACTGAGGTTAAACCATCATGTACTTAATTAAGAAGCCAAAGCAAGTGCACAGTGAGGAAATGTTTCCAAACGGCCTCTCCATGGGCACTCAGAGTAATGTCCTCAACTCAGGGTAGAAATGAGTTGTTTTCCAACAGTTTTGAAAACTGGGCTCCATAAATACTACTGTGAAATTTTAAAACTGACTATAGACAGAGCTTGCAGGCAGATGACTTATTGATCTTAGTACAGATACAAGTCAGAAATAAATAAATGTCCAAATGACTCAAAAGAAAGAAATTTTTAAGTGTTTCCCAAATACTACCAAATCAATAATTCTTTGGCTTTCACTGATGTCTTGTTCTTTTTGTAGCTACAACTAAAATAATATTAAGGTCCTAACTGCTGTGATTAAGAGTTCACTGTTTCCTACAATCCAGTTTGTCCTTCCTAGACACATAAAAACAATTTTTAACTAGGTTCAAATAATTACAGTATCTGAGGGATGTTACCATCTCATGAATTTTTAAAAGATAAACATGTTAATTAAGTATAATAAAAACCTCCTACTGTGGGCTACAGGAAGGGAAACTTGGGAAATCTGGATCTGCTTTGCAATGTACTCACTTCTAGCTTTTTCTCCTTTTCTGACAAAACATCTTTCTGATTCTGGGTATACTCCACCAGCATCCGAGCCAGCTGGCGACGGTCTTCCAGTTCTGCTGCCAGGCGCCCGTTATATTCTGCTAGTAGCAGACATGCTTCATCTACTGTTTTTGAAAGACGTTCAGCCGCCTCTTTGTCTAAGTACAAGAGAGACCAATAAAACAGAGAAAAATAAACAAATCACATAGGTACGATTATGAACATTTCTGGGGAAGGTTAGCAATTTTTCTACCAACATACAGAGTCTAAGAATAAGCCAGAACCTGGGAACAAACAATGGGCTGGCTGACCAAGAAACCCAAAGGCATTCACTCTGTCAACAAGACAGGACATTTCTCAATTACCTGCCATGAGACAACTGTAGAGGGAGGGGAATCTGGAAAAGGCTTTCTAAACACCTAGTCCTGCAAAACTTCCACAAACAAAATAAGCAGAAAGAGATACTTAGGGTCATGGTGAAATAATTTTTCCTTGCCCTGAGAATGTCAAGTGTTTTTGTTCATTACAGTTGGCCCTTTGTGTCTATAGGCTCTGTACCTGTGGATTCAACCCACCATGAGTCAAAAATATTCAGATACACACACAACCCAATAAAAATAACACAACAAAATACACATTTAAAAATATATAGAACTATTTACATAGCACTCACATTGTATTAGGTATTATAAGTAATCTAGAGATAGTTTAACGCATACATCAAACATCACACCATTTTGCAGAAGGGACTTGAGCATCCTCAGATTTCAGTATCCTCGAAAGACAAGAGAACCAAACCCAAAAGTTACTGAGGGGTGACTGTATTTCATTAAGCATTTTTTTCTACATTCTGCTGAAATAAAAAAGCATACACTTATTTCTTGGGTGTGGAAACTGAAACCAAGAAAGCTACATGACAGGTTTGAGGAGGCTGAGGAGTTGGGACTCAAAGTCAGGTCTCTAAAATGGAATTATAGGACCCTGCCTCTTACTATGTAAGTCTTGAGCCTGGTATGAGCCCTTTTCCTACAGTTTGCAAAACATAAAGTCTGACTAGAAAAAGGCTTTTCTATACTCTTGAACATGACCTATAATAAAGATACACTTATGTAAACACATATAAAAATAAAAGTTTCATCAAATGGTATTTATCCTTAAACGGGTTCTTATCTTCTATTCTATTTTCTTAAAAATGTTGGTCATTACCTATTGCACTGATTTCATGTCCAACTAACAGGTTACTACTCATGGGGGGGGGATAATATAAAAAATGTGCTGAAATATAAGAAAGGGTATTCTTGGAAAGAAGTAGAGAACAAAGCCTCAACATTAGGAAATGACAACAAAAGGAGGACTTGTATTATAAAGAAATGATATAATTATGTATGGGTTGTGTGTGTTGAGATGAGAACCCTAAATATGTCTATCTCATTTTAACAAGGCCTTAATAGATCAAAACAGTAGGCCAGCACTTTCAAACCAGATTGTGCATCAGAGACTCCAGCAGTTCTGTGGGACAAACTAAACGTGAGTTACACAGTGATAAGAGTCTGTTGCTCCCAACAACTGCAGGTTGTCAGGAGAGAGAGGTGGACGTTCTCCTGGGTGACTGGGATTTAAGAATTTCTAACAGTCTCTCTGTCGACTGGCTTTAGATGCCTCCTTAATGTGAACATTGGGAGATGAACTGCTGAAAAACTCCAAATTGGGTCTGATGTCAAAGATCAGGTACTTTATCCTCCATGGGGAGAGGGAATAAAAAGACGTCCGCGGTGAAAGGGAAGGAGTGAGCAGAACAGAGCACAAAGGGAAGAGACGACCTCAGTCCCAGAAGGTAGAGGGGGCTGCCCAACCCATCCTTCTGGCTCAGCCTCCAGCCCATCAACAAGCTGCTGGGGTGGCTGGGCTCCTTTTAGCTCTGTCATTGCTTGACTATCTGAATTTCTTCTCTAATTATTAAGGTGTTTGGGTACCTATAGCAAAAAAATGACAAAAATTCTCACCCTCAAATTATACAACGAAAATGACTCATTTACCCAAGTAATTATAATACAAAATTAACTTGTAATAGCTTAATGAGATATATGATAAATGCAGTCAAAATGCAGAAGCAAGATGCTCATTTTAGAGGACTCGCCTGTAGGTTACACCAAACATCACACGCTCTGTACTCACGTGCTCTTTCTTCCACGTATCACAAGTGGCTGTAAGCCTCTTTTGGCAACCTCCACTTGTGCACGAGCACCCCACTATCTCTTGCTTAAAGACTGAACTTCTATAACTGCCTACTGTGTTTCCCTACCTCGGCAAATTCTCCCCCTCCTGAGGCACTACCAGCAGCACGCAAGCACACTGCTGTGTATTCCCATCACATACCACTCTCCAGCTACTGACCTGCGTCCCTGCTCCCCCATTACAGCAAAACTCTTTAAAAGAGTTGTCCATGAACAACTGAACCCATCCAATTAGGCTTTTATACCCACCAATTCTCTGCTCAAAACCTTCTAAGTAGCTTCACAAATATTAGATTTCCCACTGTGTGCCTCTCTCAGAGGCAGCAGGGAACAAAATGGGAAAAACTCTCTGCCCCCAAATTTACATTCTCAGGTAGGTAGAAAAACAATGCATTACTATACTTATGTAACAGCAGAAGGTAAGAACTACAGAGAAAAGGCAGAGGAGAAAGACTGGAGAATGGGGGTGGGGACTAAAACATGTTCTATAAGGTGATCAGGGTAAGCTCACTGAGGTGATATGTAAACAAAGGCCTGGAGAAAGTGAGAGTGCAGGCAAAAGGAACAGCAAGACTGAGGACCTGAGAGGGAAGGGTGCCTGGCAAGGAACCCACATCCATAGACTTGAGCAGGGAGGGAGGGGAAGGAGGGAAGTCTGCCCAGGTCGGGGGAGTCACTGGGGTATTCTGAGCACAGGAAAGTTACCTGACTACTGTCTGACAGGATCACTCTGGTACTAGCACTACTGAGCAGGAGATTGGACATATAAGCATATGGATCTCAAGTTCAAGGGGAAGGGGCAACACTAGAGACATAATTAGGGAATCATCAGCATAAAAACTGTTATTTAAAGTCATGAAACTGAATGAGACCAATTGTCAATGAAACTAGTTAGAGAGTGGGCTAAGTTCTCGGCATGAAGAGCTCAAGGAAAAGTGAAGAAACCAGCAAGGACGCTAGAAAGACTTGAGAGAGTGGAGGAAAGCTTGAACAACATGGGGTCCCGGTTCTCTACAGTGGTAGCACATTACCACAAATTTAGTGGCTTAAAACACCACAAATGTTTTATCTTATTTACTTCCTCTAACTCCGAAGCATAGTACTTCAACTGTTGCACCTGTAGTAGTATCTCCTTCTCTGACTCTTACCCTCTACTCCCCCACCCCCATGACCCTGTGACTACAATGGGCTCACCTATTTCAAGATCCTTAAATTCATCACATGCATATAACATAACATATTCCTAGGTTCTGGGGATTATGACATGGGCGTTTTGAGGGGGTGCCTTATTCCATCTACCACCCCAAGTGAAGAAAGTTATTTTCAAGAAGAGGAAATAAACCAGTGAGCCAAATGCTCCTGAGGTCCAGTTAAGATGAGGGTGGAGAATCCACTACTGAATTGAGAGCAGCAAGGAAGTCATCAGCAACTTTGACAGCAGTTTCAGAGAAGTGGCATCAATAGAGAACGGGAGAAGTGGAGACAGCGCAGGTGAACCATTCAGGCGGTTTTGCTAAAGCAAATGGTGAAATGAGGTCATAGCTAGAGGAAGATATGAGGCCAAGAAAAAAAATTTTCTACATGGGAAAAAAATGCATGTTCTTATGCTATTTAGAATGATGTAGTAGAGAGGAAAAAAGGAAGATGCAGGAGAAAAGGGAAGCACTGTTGGAGCAATGTCCTTGAGTAGGTGAGAGGGAGCAGGTCTCACTCACAGGGAGAGGGATGGGTTTAGAAAGCAGCACTTTCATCAGAGAAATGAGAGGAAAAGTCAGCTAAGGTGTGTTTACTGGTTTTTCCCAGCCACGCTCAGCTGCGTCGGTACAGGAAAGAAACCGATGAAAAGTTGGATTAAAGAACAATGGTTTCTAGGATAGAGGAGAAGGGGGAAATAAATGTTCAATGGGTACAGAGTTTCAGTTTTGCAAGATGAGAAAAGTTCTGGAAAATGGTTGCACAACAATGTGAAAGTACCCAACACCACTTAACTTCTCATTTTATGTTATGTATATTTTACCACAATTAAAATTTTAAAATGTATTTTAAAAAGAAATTGTCTGAGACCTTAAGGTCAGTGAAAACAGAGAAATGAACTCGCATATTTTGCTAGCATTGTATTAATTTGCTTCCAACATTTGCAGAATGTGATTTTGATGGTAATAATAATAAAAGCATTGAAAAGGATTTAACCGTTTAGGAATTTGGCCAGGAGACTACACTGAAGAGGGAAAAAGAAAAAGGGTTGGACGTGTGGACGGAGGTGATAATAAAGACTCCAATCTGAGTAAAGAAAATGAGGATTAAGGGCTAGGAAGGTGGAGGGATCAACAGACTGCAGAGCCCCTGGGGTGCACTGCTGGGGCCAGGAAGCACCAGGGGGAGGCTGAACCTTCTGCTAATTTAGAAGGTTCTCCAACTAAGCACACCTCCTGCTAGAAGGTCTCTCTATGTACTGTTCCCTCTCTGTCTGGTTGCACTTCTTTCCCTTAGATAGCTTCAAGGCTTGCTTCCAAAAGTTTTGGGTCTCTACGCAAGGCCATCTTATCAGACAGGCCTTGCCTGACTAACTTCAAAACATTATCTCCTCAGTCACTCTCTGCTCCCACACTCCTGCTTTATTTTTCTTGATACTTCACCCCTGAAGGGACATAAGTGGAACACCAAGTGCAACTACTACACAGTGCACCTCAAATAATTTTTGAATGAAGGGAATAGGTCATGAATGAGCTTGATTTCCTTTAGATGGGTCTGGAAGAGATTAGAGGAGCAGCCATCTCAGGAGACTGCAAGGGGAACCGGCGGCCCTTGGAAAAGAGTGGAATCAAAGGTCTGAGCTTTTGTAATAAAAGAGCATAGGCTCTGCGGCCTAGTTTGGAATCCCAAGAGTCACTACTTGGGTGACCTTGGGCAAGACACTTGACCTCTCAAAGCCTCAACTTCCCCCGTGCAATATGCAGATATACATTCAGCCATCTCCAGAGATTATCACATAGAGTGAAAGTACCCGGCACAGAGCATAGTCTCCCAAGATTAATTCACACTTCATTTTGTTCTCTCAACTTCCCAGGTGGACACTGGGAATAATGTCAACTGCCCCTCCCTATTTAATTTTGGGTCATCGGTAGGGCAAAATGACCTGATAACACACACCTGGAATTCGGGGCATCAAAGGCACTGTCATCTATGAGGTCTGTCAATGTACAATGCAGAAATCACAGAGCCTGGAGGCATACATTTTTTCTCTTTCAGTAAGAGGGTCATGAGTTTAAGGATAGCACAATGCCTATCCCCACCTCCTACCACATGCACACACCACTTGTACTGTGTTTTCAAAACACCTTTTCAGAATGCCACAAGTTGTGGCAGGCTAGCATTTCTACAGTAATTCATAGAATCACGACTCAAGCTTTGACTATTTCAAAAGCTTCTTTGTTCAGCATGTGAGTTATGTTTGCAAATTCCAAGATGGCAAAGTACCCAATACAACATGGAAAGTCTATACTTACAAACATAAACATGCCCTAAGGTTTGATGCACTACACGTGTCCCTCTTCTCCCATCTTTCACTTACTCACCTGTTATTTTTTCCAACAGAGAAACGTCTTGCACTTCCTGGGGCAGAGAAGCAATTTTCTGTCGGACAGTAGCATCCCCTGATGCAGCATTTTCCAAATCTTGCAAAGCTTTGATTAGTTCCTCTGTCTGTAAAATAAAACCACAAACAATACTAATCATTAAGACACGTGGGGTTTAAAGAAAATCAGGTGGAGTTAAATGAGGAGGCAAATTCTAAAAACACTCACTTCTGATATTTGTTAAAAAAAACTGTTTTGTCTCAGAGCTTATAGTCAGTGACATGGATTCTAAGAGAACATACAAAATTAATTTTTCTAAGTCCATGGCAAGATATGAATAAAATTCTGCATAATTTTTTTTTTAAATGTAAAAGAGCATGTTTTTGGCAACGTAAGAAAACAGAGTCTGGCTCATATTGCTTAATTTCAAATGATGCATTATTTCCAGTGTAGAATAATCTCTAGTATAGAATGTATCACCTGTTTAACAATTGTGTGTTGGTCCGGCGCCTGTGGCTCAATTGGCTAAGGCGCCAGCCATGTACACCTAAGGTGGCGGGTTCGAATCCCCAGCCCGGGCCGCCAAAACAACAATGACGGCTGCAACCAAAAAATGGTCGGGCGTTGTGGCAGGCGCCTGTGGTCCCAGCTACTTGGGAGGCTGAGGCAGGAGACTCGCTTGAGCCCAGGAGTTGGAGGTTGCTATGAGCTGTGATGCCA
>CAUYQV010026209.1:0-15255 GCA_963574575.1 Galagoides demidoff | reverse complement strand
ATTAATTGATTTCTGTATACATTGATGCAAACATGGGGTACATTGTGCTGTTTCATATACAATTTGAAACACCTTCATCAAGCTGGTTAACATATCTTTCATGTCATTTGGTTGATCATTGTATCAACACATTTATATTCTAGTTCTAGAAAAGTTCACTTGTACCCTTGTTAGACAGATATATAGGTAATCTTTCCCATCACCCTCCCACCACCCATTCATCTTTTGGATCTAACTGATATCTTCTTGTTTTTTCTAAAAAGAGCTTTGGTGAGTACAGGTGATTCACATGCTAGGAGGGACGTTAATCCATGTCTGTCAGCAGATACATAACTCCCAAGTCAGAGAACGCTGAAACATGAGACATTGATTGTGTCCGTCCCTAGGACCAGGGGTGAAAGGGTAGGGATGATGAGTGTGTCTTTCTTCTTTGCTCTTTGTACCTAGTTAATAATTTTAGGATCAGTGGTTAGGGTGCTGGCCACGTATACCAAGGCAGGTGGTTTCAAACCCGGCCAGGACAGCTGAACAACAATGACAACTGCAACAAAAAAATAGGTGGGCATTGTGGTGGGCGCCCATAGTCCAGCTACTTGGGAGGCTGAGGCAAAAGAATCACTTAAGCCGAAGAGTTAGAGGTTGCTGTAAGCTGTGATGCCACAGCACTCTACCAAGGGTGACAAAGTGAGACTCAGTCTCAAAAAAAAATTTTTTTGTTATATTCTTTTTTCATGTGTCTTGGTATAAGAAGACTCGATTCGGGCGGTGCCTGTGGCTCAAAGGAGTAGGGCACCGGCCCCATATACCGGAGGTGGCGGGTTCAAACTTGACCCCAGCCAAAAACTGCAAAAAACGAACTAAAAAGAAGACTCAATTCAGTTGTTGTTTGTGGTTATGACAGGGGAAATTAGAACAGGCTTCCTGGGCAGTGCCTGTGGCTCAAAGGAGTAGGGCACTGGCCTCCTATACCAGAGGTGGTGGGTTCAAACCCAGTCCCAGCCAAAAAAAAAAAAAAAAGAACAGGTTTCTTGTAATTTTTCTAGCAAGCTAATAAGACAGCCTACCTCACTTGTTATCAAGTGTACTGGCTAGTATAGGGGCAAGTACTAAATGAAGGTTAGGTGGGAAGCAGAGTAGGAGGCAGAATGTACCAAAAACATATAGATTATTAAGGACCCCTTTCCATTGAGAATCACCAAATCACAAGGTAAAAACTAATCAAGGGATCTACATAGCAAAAAGTTAACATAATTTAAAGAGGATTTTTTTTTTTTGTGCTTTTTTTGGCCAGGGCTGGGTTTGAACCTGCCACCTCCGGCAGATGGGGCCAGTGCCTTACTCCTTTGAGCCACAGGCACCGCCCTAAACAGGATATTTTATTAGAAAGAACAGATTGGTCTGAATCCAATTCTGAGAACTCATGCCAGGTTGCAGGCAAAAAGCTAACTGGAAACAGGGATTTGTTCTCCAATGTGAAAGAACTGCACCTAGGCTCAACTTCCCACAGGACCTCATCACCTCATAGGACTGTCATATCCCATTTACCCCAAGGCCTCAGAAAATGACCATAAGCAGCTAGCTAGCACCCCCAATTCAGATTGCCTGGCATCATACAGCCCGAGGAGTGCATCAACGACAAGTTTCTTCTTAGGCTTGCATTGTAAGAAAGAGGAGCAAGGGGACATGGGACCCTCTCAATGGAACCCAGAGTCAACCTTCAGGCCCAGTGAGGCCTCTGTCTCACTGTGGCTCAGTTAGCTACTACTGGCCCAACCTAGCAGCAGAGACCAACACTAAGCCCACCATGGTATGGCACCATTTCTCAAGGATATTAGACAGCCAGTTTGGCAGATTGATTACTTTGGATTCTTTGCGCATAGGGTGTCTGTGAGTGTGGGGCAGCAATTCACTCTTTCCTGAATTGATGCATACTTTCAATATGAGCTGGCCTTCCCTATCCAGTTTCCTCGCTAGCACCACCATTCAAGAGTGTAAAAACGGTCATCTACTGACATGATATCCCTTATTGCCTAAAACCTATTTTACTACAAAGGAATGGCATATGACCATGGGAGCCCCTGATCTCATCATATACCTCATCACTCAGAAGCCAACAGGCTCATGTAATGGTCCATAAAGGCCCAGCCAACTTTTTAGTTTTTAGACCAGTGATTTTTAACTGGTGTGCCCTAAGAGGATCTTAGGTGTGCTGCAAAACATTTTAAAGTTTATTAATGAAATTATTTTGGAAAGAAGTTCAAAGCATAGTAAGTATATTCTTTTTTTAATATAGTTTTTTTTTTTTTTATTAACGTAGTTTAAGTGGGCTGCAGGAGGTTTTTTTTTTTTTTTGCAGTTTTTGGCCGGGGCTGGGTTTGAACCCGCCACCTCAAGCATATGGGATTGGTGCCCTACTCCTTTGAGCCACAGGCACCACCCTGGGCCGCAGAAGTTTAACAATAGGTTCAAGTGTGCTGTGAGATAAAAAAAAGGTTGAAAAACACTGTTTTAGATCATACCCTGTAGAATTGGGGATGACACTGGATGTTGTCATGAATAGTCTCTATTCTTGTTACCACGAGTAACCCCATGGGAGCTCAGAAGAACTGTCCAGCTGAGGCCACCCCAAATTACTGACCCACTGCATAAGGAGCAAATAAACTGATTATTATTCTAGACTATTGTTTCAGAAAAGTTCTGTACATGACAAAAGGTTATTGATACAACAGGTGATACAAAAGGCCAAAAATATCTGAAATGGTACGTAAGACATGTCTGATACAGGTAAAGTCAGAATGCATACTAAGTTCCACCACATTCTAGACAGAGGCCCTTCCCTACAGAACTTACTAAGAGGTGGCAAAACCAGTTCTATGACTATCAAACACTTCCTGCAGCCTAAATAAGAAAAGACTTACAAGGAAGATGTTTGTTTATTCATTACCACGATTGAGGGAGTGTTGCAGATTTTCTCTCCCATTGGGAAAAGGGAAGCTGAGAGAGAGCGCGTGAGCTTTTTTTTTTTTTTGCAGAGACAGGTCTCATTTTATCGCCATCACCCTCAGTAGAATGCGGTGGCATCACACAGCTCACAGCAACCTCCAATTCCTGGGCTTAGGTGATTCTCTTGCCTCAGCCTCCTGAGTAGCTGGTACTACAGGCACCCACCAAGGCCTGGCAATTTTTTCTTTTTTTTTAGAGACAGTTTCATTTTGTTGCCCTCGGTAGAGTGCTGGGGTGTCACAGCTCACAGCAACCTCTAGCTCTTGGGCTTAGGTGATTCTCCTGCCTCAGCCTCCAGAGTAGCTGGGACTACAGGCACCCGCCATAATGCCCTGCTATTTTTTTGTTGCAGTTTGGCCGGGGCCGGGTTTGAACCCACCACCCTCAGTATATTGGTCGGGTGCCCTACTCACTGAGCCACAGGTGCTGCCCCAGAGAGAGCCTTTGAGAGCTGAGTTTGGAATGTCATCAAGAAGTACGTGGCTCGGCACCTGTGGCTCAAGTGGCTAAGGCGCCAGTCACATACACCTGAGCTGGTGGGTTTGAATCCCAGGCCTGCCAAACAACAATGACGGCTGTAACCAAAAATAGCCAGGCGTTATGGCAGGCGCCTGTATATCCAGCTGCTTGAGAGGCGGAGACAGGAGAATCACTTAAGCCCAGAAGTTTGAGGTTGTTGTGATCTGTCATGCCACCACACTCCAGCAAGGATGACAGCTTGAGGCTCTGTCTCAAAAAAAGAAAAAGGAATAAAAGAAGTACACCCTTCCAGATGCTATAGTTTGACCTGGAGAGAGAGGTTTCTATTTATTTATCTTTTGAGACAGTCTCACTATGTCTGTCCTCAGTAGAGTACTGTGGTGTCAAAGCTCACAGCAACCTCAAACTCCTGGGCTTAAGCAATTCTCTTGCCTCAGTCTCCCAAGTAGCTAGGACTACAGGCACCTGCCACAATAACGGGCTATTTTTTTGTTGCAGTTGTCATTGTTGTTTAGCTGGCCTGGGCCAGATTCAAACTGCTAACCTCAGGGCATGTGGGCGGGGCCCTTACTACTGTGCTAGGGGGTGCCCAGCCTTTTTAATTCTTTTTATTTATTTTTTTGCAGTTTTTGGCCGGGGCTGGGTTTGAACCCACCACCTCTGGCATATGTAAGGTGACCAAACGTCCTGATTTTTAACGATTTGTCTCACATCCCGTGGCGTTTTAAAAAAGTCCTGATTTTTGGAAAGAATAGATGACAAGCTAGGGAACGGCAGAACAGGAAGGGAATATACGGTTTTCGGCTGCCATGTGGCTATTTTGCCAGGATATGAGTTTTATATTATTTTTGTTAATTTTATAATGTTAAACTTTAATAATAACAAATAATTGTTGAGAACTGATTATTGAGAACTACTTATCAAAGTTCACATTGTTGATCAGTTGTTAGAATTCGACAAGAAATATGCCAAAGAATAAAATAATACTATACATAATTTTTAAACTGTATTGTAAATTGTACTTATGTTGAAATTAAAAAATATTACAATACTATTTTTTGCATTCTATGAAAATTTTTGTTGCTCCATATAAACCAAATTTTTAATTAAGAACCCCTTCCCCATCAATGGTGTCCCACTTTACCAATGTTAAAATCTGGTCACCTTAGGCATATGGAGCCAGTGCCCCACTCCTTTGAGCCACAGGTGCCGCCCTGCTGAGCCTTTTTTAAGACAGAGTTTCACTTTGTTGCCCTCAGAGTACAGTGGTGTCACAGCTCAGAGCAACTTTATACTCTTGGGTTCAAGCAATTCTCTTGCCTCAGTCTCCCGAGTCGCTGGGACTACAGGCACCTGCTATTTTTTTTTTGTTGTAGTTGTCATTGTTGTTTGGCAGGCCTGGGCCAGTCCTGATGTATGTGGCTGGCGCCCTAGCCGATGAGCTACAGGCGCTGAGCCTGGAAAGAGAGTTTTAAAGAGAGCCCTCCCTATATGTCCTTGGAGTTTGGAGGCCTGTGTTACTATAGACACTGCTGTCTGTAGCTTGTCAGAATTCTGAAGGCAGGAAGCCGACTGGAGCAGCAATGACAGGGCAGCACATCTGTTGTTCAGCATGGCAAGGATATGTAAGTTTCCTATGGATCAGGTGAGTGTCACAGAAAGCAAAACAGTTCGAGCTGTTCACCTACATCCTGTCAAAGGTGCTGCCAAGAGGGTGAGGGGATCTTGGCAGTTAAGAAATGTGGGTATTCCATAAAAGGCAGGGGCTGAGAAGAAATGAGAAAGATTGAGTCCAAATCTAAGAACTGTGTAGTAAAGAGGGTCCTGAAGAATCACACTGACCCCATGAGAGCCAGCATTTGGATGCCAGTCACATAGAAGGCACTGACAAGCAAAAGAGGACTCATAGCAGTATTGAAACGTAAGGGAGGTCGGGGTTGAGGAGATAAAGACCAGACAGGGGAAAGAGCATCATTTTTGTCCTGGGATATACTATTGACTCTTCAAGAGAGCCTACAAAAGAAATTACAAGACAAAGAGCCCACTTTAGGCATCTGCCATGGCCAGAGAGGACAAAAATATGACAGGGGCTCGGCGCCTGTGGCTCAAACAGCTAAGGTGCCAGCCACATACACCTGAGCTAGCGGGTTCGAATCCAGCCTGGGCAAACCAAACAACAATGATGGCTGCAATCAAAAATAGCCAGATGTTGTGGCAGGCGCCTGTAGTCCTAGCTACTAGGGAGGTGGAGGCAGGAGACTCGCTTGAGCCTAGGAGGTGGAGGTTGCTGTGAGCTGTGATACTGCAGCACTTTACCTAGGTTGACAGCTTGAGGCTCTGTCTCAAACAACAACAACAACAACAACAAAAACAACACATGACAAGATCAGTAAAGCAATAACTTGCCCACTTTCATTGCTACTTTGCTCCTAGAGAAGCTGTGGTTAGCAAGACAGGTAGGAGAACTAGCAGCCTAAGGGACAGAAAGCCAACCTTTTCCTTGGCTCCAAGCTTCTCACTGGCAGCAGGATCCAACTGGGAGAGAGGACAAGATACCACTTCAAATCAAATTCTGAATTTTGATTATTTTGTGGAGCTGTTGGTTGTTCCCCCAACCTTTTTTCCAATGTCAAAGAATTTTTAGCTAAGTATAGGACTGCTTAGAACAGTGGTTCTCAACCTTCCTAATGCTGCGACCCTTAATACGGTCCCTGTTGGTCGTGACCCACAGGTTGAGAACTGCTGGCTTAGAATAAGGCTATATTGCCCAGTCTCCCTTGCAGGTAGATGTAATAATGTGATTAAGTTCTGGCCAATGGGTTGTTAATGTAAGTGATGGGTCATGGCCTTAAAGGAAACCAGTGACGTTCCTCTTGATAACTGTAATGTGATATGGTGCCGAGTCATCCTGGACCATATAGATTAGGACAACACTCTAGGGATGGTGGAGCAAGAAGATAGAGGGAAACCAACCCTGGCTCCCTTTATGGAGCACAGCTGCTATATTAGTCTACTTTTACTGTATAATGAACAAAAGTCTCAGTGCTATACTACAATAAGCATTTATTTCCCACTCATGGGTTGCAAGTTGGCTGGGTCTGCTCTGCTTTGTACAAGACCCTGAACCTGAAACAGGCTTCCTACAAATGTTTTAGCACAGTAGTGCCAACTATGTGGTGTGACAGGAATGAATGGCCCCCTTTCTGACCAGCTTCCAAAATGAGTGGCTTTTGATGATGGAACTGCTCTGCTTCAAGATGTGGATCATGTTTAGCTGTAGTCCATATGTCACATTCTCATCCCCAGGATGGAGGGAAATTGGAAGCTCCCAGGGAAAAGGGCACTTTCTTGCCAGAGCAGCAGTAGGCATCTAGTTTCTAGTTTTCCTACGCCAGCTTATTAAGCACTTTGTGCAGCAGTGGTTGCCACTCCCTTCTCAAAGTTTCGAGTTTTACCTCCATAAGGACCCACCCCCCCCATGTCTACATTGTCTATCTAAATAATTGTTTGTATGAATAATCCCAACCTCTACCCTTCCTCTTTCAAGTTTTTGGCATGGTAACTGCTTCCTGTAGTCACTACCTCTGTGATACATTAATTCTTTTCTAGCATTTTCAGTTATCTAATAATCGATTTTTTATCTTAAATTGTCTTGGTTGAAATAATAGGAGTGGTTTGTTTTCAGATAACACCCTGATTCATTGGACTAAATCCTATGTCTGTGAGGCGCCTTTCAAGAATTTCTCTTTGAAATATTTCATGACACCCTCTTCCCCATATTCGTCATTCCTCTCTGTACTCATTTCTATCATAGAACTTACTGTGCTAAACTGTCATTGTTTTTTCTCATCTATCTCCATCCCAGGTTAATAGCTTCCCTGAAAAAAGAACGTATCAGTTTCTTTAGTATCTGGCACATAGGAAATTGAATACACATTTGAATGGATGAATGAATGAACGAAGAAAAATAAAACTGGAAAGGGAATTTATTACTGTAGGATGTGGAAGTCTCACGTAGCACCAAAATGAAAGTTAGATGGTGATGTGAGAAACTGGATTGCGTCTGCCACCTGTGAGTAATGCGAAACAACAGGATTAAAAGGGGTAGAAGGGGTAGCTGAGGCTTCGCAAAGAAAACTCTCTGGCAGTGCAGGCAAGACATGCAAAGGATTGGCGGACTCCTGGGAACGCAAAAGTGTGTTGGCCGTTCGGGTTCCTGAGGGATGACCAAGCCTTAAGGGACGCTTATCACTTTGACACCTGGTCCTGCCAAGCCCTTCACCGAGTTTCACTCCCGACTCCTCCGCCCTGCTTCTCTAGAGCAAACACTTTCAAACCTGGAGAACCGGGTTCTACTTGAGAAGTTGTTCTGGGCATGCGTCAACCCCGGAGCGCGCAGGCGCAGAAAATTTTCTCGTAACTGGTACTGCCCATTTCCGATATGGGGCGTTGCTGAGGCTATCCTATTTTATCACCTTTCCTGTGAACGCCCGCCCTCCTGTTCCCGTGGGGGAAGCATCGCGAGATTGCCCTCGGCAGTCCCCGGTGACGCCATTTTTGTACCTGGCGAGCTCCGGCGCCGGGCTGAAACCCTGAAGCCGGAGTTTGCTTGCCAAGCTCTCGCCCAGACCGGATCCAGGAAATACGAGGCGGGCCTCGGTGGGAGGGACACACTGAAGGAGGAGGGAGGGAAGGGGGCGGCGGCGGCGGCTCCTCCTCACACCGGATTCGGGTCCCGCCCGGCGCGCACCCGACAGGGGGGTCGGGCAGGGAAGCGGCGCCGGCCCGGACCCCCCGCGGGAGCAGGCGACGGGCGTGAGTACTAGGTGGCGGCGGCGGACGGAGAGCAGCAGCTGCCGGGTGAGTGTCCGCGAGAAGGACCCGCACCTGCCCGGGTCTGGACGTCGGAGTCGCCCCTAGGTTCGTCCCGGTGACCCTGCGCTTGGGACGGTGGGCGTGTGAGCTACTGCGGATGTCCCGTGGGTTCAGCTTGGCCTGGAGCTGCGGCGGACACTGAGAGCTACGGGGCTGCTGGAGGTCTGCGCAGGGCCTGGCGCGTCCACGCCCGCGCTGGACGCCCTGGGAGGCCGAGGGGAGAGGGAGTGGCCGGGGTGGGGTGGTGTCTTGGTTGGTTTTCGCCCCCCCAACGGTGGGGATGATGCCCTTACTCTCTGGGCTCTGGTCATTGCGAAGAGTGAACATGTGGACTGGCTTTATAAGCTCAGGAAGGTGTTTGGGAATGAGAACTAGCAGCACCCAGGTTGGGGCTGTTGAGCGTGTTGAGAGACGAGGAGGTTAGTAGTGATACAGTAATAATTGTTGTAGAAGAGGTTTGTGGAGCCACTCTGTTGCTTGTGTTGAGTGAGGAAACATTGTCTACATTCATTTAAAGATCACATAAGTCCCCTGCGGTCCAACAACAAATTAGTTATTCCCAGTTGGAGTTCTATAGTTTACTTACCGTGTGGAAGCTCATAAGATGTGTAAAAGCAGTATTTGAGGTCTGGGGGCAAGGTGCAGTATAAAGTAAGCGGCATATAAAACCAAAAGTTTGAACTGTTGATGTGTTAGCATTTTTGTCTTTACTAAAACATAACTTATTTAAATTCTTCAAGAAAACTTGCCACTTTTGGTCCAGACAGGGCTTGTCAGTTCGATGTGTTCTTCGTGACGTTCGTTAGACAGTAATTTTGGCATATATTTATTTACGGTTTGTTAGAGAACAAGAATCAATTTGGGGGGGGGACCAATTTGAGAAACTATATTTCCTTTGCATACTTTTTCATTTTGGAAGGATAAGAGAATTTACTTTTTTCTTTATCTTAGAGACAATTTGCAGTAGTGTCTGAGAACATGTGTAAAAAGAAAAGCCTTTTGATTACGAAAGGGTTTTTGAAATAAAAGTTCAATTTTGCACAGTGTAAAGTTATAAATGCATTATCACCATGTTAAGTTTTGTGATGGTGACTTTTCATCAACACTGGGAGAATGCAAGCATATTCATATACTAACTTTAAATCAGCATATGGTGTGAATTTTTACCACTTTAGGGATTTCCCCCCCCCCCCCACAACTAGCTTGCTTAGTCAAGGAAAAGTGAGACTTCAGTGACGGTAAATATTAAACATGATTTTTATCTTTACATCTGCAGAACATAATCTATGTTCAGTCGCCCTGAACTTTCTTTCGTATGTTTATTTGAAACCCTCTTCTCCTTAATTATAGATACCATACTGTGCACACTTTGTAGTGGAGCAAACAGCGCTAACATTGATTATATACGGGCACTGGGCTTGGTGGGTAAGGTGTGTTTGCATTTAATTCTCATAGCTGCCCTGTGCTAAAGATAATGTTATTTCTATCACACAGGTAACAACATTAACCTCTAGTATTCTTCAGTAACTTCCCTGAGGTTTTAGAGCTGGTAAATTGCAGAGGTGGAAGTCAAACTCAGGCTTCTTTGATTCTACAGCATGTGTTCTTTCTACCATACTCTACATAAGTTTATGTGCTGACTGATAAAAATTCTATGAAAATGAACATATTTCTTACAAAGAAACCTTTCAGTTCTGTTGGTTATATTGAAAGCTTTCAGCGTGCTTGGCTCAAGACATCTCAATTTTTTTTTTCTTTTCACATGTGTACATTTTCTAGCCAGAGGTAACAATTGAGCAGAAGTCTGCTGATCCGGTAGTGAACTGTCTGAAATAGAGATGTTTTCAGTAATTTTGCCTCCTGTTTCGGCATGCCAAAGACATTTCAAAGATCAAATATATTGTTTGTTTTAGTCCTGAATATACTTCAAATTACATTGTTAAAATGGCAACTATTTATAGGGGTTTGATTTTGCTTTATCAGAGCTTGGAGGTATACACATAAACTTTTCCAGCAAGTGAAATATTTGACAGCTGACCCTGTTTCCTTCCCTTTAATTTGGTATAAAGGTTTTGGACCCAGTTAATGGTTTTTATAAAATACAGCAGTTATTGTGGGATCCAGCATAATCTCCTGTGGGGCTAGAAACTTAAAAGACCTTCATAGATTCCCAGGCAGTTTCTGAGGTGTTAGTGTAATAGCAGGAACATCTTTCCAGTGGTCATTTTTGTCTCCCACTGGTCTCTGATGTACCACTGAGTCTGCCATCCTGGCCCTTCCCTCTGCTCAAGAGAAAGGCTCTACATCTGGATAGAGTTCAACTGGAGAAATCAGGAAACAACTGCAGAAATCAGGAAAAAAAAGATGTGACATGCCTGGCATTCATCCTCTAGCAGGTCGTTTGGTCAGGCTTACCTGTCTAATTAATTATCTCTAGCTGAAAGTTCTAGAAAGTTATGAAATTTGGGATTTTGGGTTCCATCTTTTAAGAAGTAAATTGTTTGGGGGGGGTCTCCAGTTAAGTAGTCATATGTTCATGGGAATGGAAAAAGAAGTCTGGTGTTCCTCAGTATACATCAGCATGTGTGTATATTATGAGGCTTGTGGGACTGTGTTTTAAATAATACCTTAGAGTCTTGAAGGGCAGTCTTTGGTCTGAACGAGCAAGTTTTTGATTATGGTTGTGCTTCCAAAAGAGATTCAAATATACTTCCTTATGAAGGTAATCACTCATGGTATTTGTGCTATTAGGGTGAAAAAATTGACAAATGATAACGTAACTGAGTATTTACCAGAAAAAGCCTTTCTGAAATGATTTTTATTGCCACTATATAAAGATAAAAACACCAGGAAATTGGCCATTTTGTTGAGACAAGGGGACTGTTTGCTGGCTGTGGTGAACATATCATGCTCTCTAAGCCTCTGTCTTGGTCTTGCTCTGTAAACCTATTTTTCTCTTCCTCAATAAACCTCATTTCATGCTTGCAAAAAAACCCCAGGAAATTATATCAAGTATTTCAAATTTATTTTCATACCTTCTGCATACTAAACCTTTAATTAATACCATGGCCACAGATTTTGTTTAAAAGTGAAATGGACCTGATGAAACATTTGGAACTGTCAAACAGATTAATCCTAAGTAAGTTATTACAGTTTAATTCATTGACATTTCTACTTATTTGTCCGCCTTTGCAATATTCTGCTTCCTACCCTACTTTAAATTTCTCTCCTTCCTTTCCTTCCTCTGATGCTGTTCTGCCATTATCTGGAGCCTTTCCTTTGTTCTCAGTTGGACACCGACAAGGAGGACACCAAAACTCTCCCAAGTTCATTCCACTTTCTTGAATTTCTTTGCTCTAGGATAGTATTTTTCTTTCTTTCTTTCTTTTTTTTTTTGAGCCTCCAGCTGTTGGCCTGGGTAGAGTGCTGTGCCATCACAGCTCACAGCAACCAGGCTCCCAAGTAACTGGGATTACAGGTGCCTGCTGCAGCACACGGCTACTTTTTTTTTTTTTTTTAATGAGACATAGTCTCATTATGTTGCCCTAGGTAGAGTCACAGCTCACAGCAACCTCAAACTCTTGGGCTTAAGTGATTCTTGTGCCTCAGCCTCCAAAGTAGCTGAGATTACAGGCGCCTGTCACAACACCTGGCTATTTTTTGTTGCAGTTGGCTTTGTTGTTTAGCTGGCCCAGGCTGGATTCAACCTGCCCGCCTCTGTGTATGTGGCTGGCGCTTCAACCTTTTTTTTTTTTTTAGCAGGCTCGGGCTGGGTTCGAACCCACCAGCCCTGGTGCATATGGCTGGTGCCCTAACCACTGAGCTAGGGGCACCCAGCCAAGGATAGTGTTTTTCAACCTTTTTTTATCTCATGGTACACTTGAACCTATAGTTAAACTTCTACGACACACTTAAATTATGTTGATTAAAAACAGAGTAAAGGCTTGGTGCCTGTGGCTCAAGTGGCTAGGGCACCAGCTACATACACTGGAGCTGGCGGGTTCGAATCCAGCCTAGGCCTGCCAAACAACAATGATGGTGCAACTAAAAATAGCCAGGCGTTGTGGCAGGCGCCTGTATAGTCCCAACTATTTGGGAGGCAGAGGCAGGAGAATCACTTGAGCCCAGGAGTTGGAGGTTGCTTTGAGCTGTGATGCGACAGTACTCTACCAAGGGCGACAGCTTGAGACTGTGTCTCCAAAAAAGTAAAAAAAAATATACTTTGCTTTGAACTTCTTTAAAAAATAATTAATGATCTTAAATTTTGGGGGGTCACCTAATATCCTTTCATAGTACATCAGTGTGCCACGGCAGTTCAGTTGAAAATCACTGCTCTAGGAGGTCAAGAGGGATGCAGAAAAAACCCTTTGACCCACTCCATTCTGTCTTGAAAAGGAGAATGAGAACAGTGAGAGTGAGGGAGGCAGTGTCAAAAACCTTCCACAGTTTCTTTGTCGTCCGTCTTCTCTCTCCTTAAGCATCATGGAGGGAAGTTTGTAAAAGCCAGAATGCTGCAGGAACAGGCACTGTTCTTTCATCTTCTTTAGCAACTCCTCTGCCCTCCCCCACACATTTTCCTTGCTCTTTTAGGTGCCATCTCACCCTCCATCCTTCTCTCCCAAGAAGATCTTGCCCCCCCCCCCGTTTTGTTTTGTTTTATTTTGTTTTGTTTAGTAGGCCCTGGCCAGGTTCGAACCCACTACCCCCAGTGCACAGGGCTGGTGCTCTAACCATTGAGCTATGGGTGCCCAGCCAGATCTTGCCTTCTTTTTTTTTTTTAATTAAATCATAGCTGTGTATGTTAATGCAGTCATGGGGTACAGTGTGCTGATTTTATATGCAATTTGAAATATTTTCATCAAACTGGTTAACATAGCCTTCATGGTAGATCTTGCCTTCTTCTTCTCTGATTTTCCTACCCCTCTGGCCTTTAAGCCCTGGTTCATGCCTTTCCTCTTGCTCTGCCTTGGTCTTAGTAGCCAAGGCCTGTGGTCCTAAGGAAGCTCAGATTCCCTGTTGGGAAGGGGGTATTTGCTTTTCCTATTTCCAGAACTGAGGGAGGCAGGGGTACTTTACTGTTCTTCTAAATTAGAATGCTAAATGAGTCTTCTCATAGAAACATTACCATGCAGGTTCTGTGTTTTGTTTTACTTTTGTAACTAACTTTATGGACCTCTAGGCTTTTGTGGGCCTGCTTGGAAACCTAGAACATTGATCACTGTTACCTGGGAAGGCAAGTTCTGAGGTTCAAATAGATGATTTAAAAAACAGCTTGTGCTACAGAAATTGTTGGGGTTGCCTGCTTTTTGTTAATTACTCAGTGAGATGGTAGGTAGTACGCCTTTAGTTATCTGAAATTATATTTGTTATGTGAATAAGATGGCTTTTTTGGTAGATAAACTGATAGGCTTTTTTGATTGTTAATGAAGAATTTCTGAATTTAGGCATGTTTTTGAAAGAAAATTTAAATTGTCCATCTCAGCTTAATGTCTGCCATTAAGGCAGATCTTACAGTGTTGTTGAAAGAGCCATAGCATTAGGAAGGTTGAGAACCACTGCTTCCAAAGTGCTGAGATTATAGGTGTGAGCCACCACATCCAGTCACCTGAAGATTTTAAAATAAAGTTTTGTTAGTCTGTTGAGGTTACTGATGTTTATGGTGTTAAGACAATTATGTGAGGGATTTGAAAGTGATATAAGCATAGTGAAATATATTTTATTTATTTATTTTGAGATAGTCTCACTATGTTGCCCTTGGTAGAGTGCAGTGGCATCATATCTCACAGCAACCTCAAACTCTTGGGCTTAAGCAATTCTTTTGCCTCAGCCTCCCAAGTAGCTAGGACTAAAGGCACCCACAACGCCCAGCAATTTCTTTTGTTGCAGTTGTCATTGTTTTATCTGGCCTGGGCTGGGTTTGAATCCGCCAGCCTCAGTGTATGAGGTCGGTGCCCTACCCGACTGAACTACTCTTGTTTGGAAAGTGAACTTGATGGGCGGTGCCTGTGGCTCAGTGGGTAGGGCGCCAGCCCCATATACTGAGGGTGGTTGGTTCTAACCTGGCCCCAGCCAAACTGCAACAAAAAATAGCCGGGCATTGTGGCAGGTGCCTGTAGTCCTAGCTACTTAGGAGGCTGAGGTAGGAGAATCGCCTAAGCCCAGGAATTGGACGTTGCTGTGAGCTGTGACGATGCCACGGTACTCTTCTGAGGGCGATAAAGTGAGCCTCTGTCTCAAAAAAAAAAAAAAAAGTGAACTTGACTAAGCATAATTTTATTTTATGAATTTTAAGAAGTTTAAATTATTTAATTGCAAAGAACAGTGGTTAAACACATGATCTCTAGGGGTAAAATGCTGAGCTATTTGGATCTTCTGACACTAGCTTTGTGTTCTTGGGAAAATTGCTTAATCTCTGACCTCTGTCCTCATTTTTGAAATGGGGATGATGTGTGGTATCTACCTCATGTGAGTATTAAATGAGGTAGAGGGTATGTTGTATTTAAAACATGCCTATGGCTCGGCAGCTGTAGCACAGTGATTATGGCTCCAGCCACATACACTGAGGATGGCAGGTTCAAACCTGGCCCGGGGCCAGCTAAACAATAATGACATAAAATAAAATGTAACAAAAAATAGCTGGGCATTGTGGCAGGTGCCTTTAGTTCCAGCTACTTGGGAGGCTGAGGCAAGAGAATCACTTAGGCCCAAGAGTTGGAGGTTGCTGTGAGACTGCTACAGCAGTCTACCAAGGGTGACATAGTGAGACTCTGTCTCAAAAACAAAAAAAAACCATGCCTGTCTCGGCACCTATAGCACAGTAGTTGTAATGCCAGCCATATACACTGAAGGTGGTGGGTTCGAACCCAGCCTGGGCCAGCTAAACAACTGCAACAAAAA
>CAUYQV010026208.1:0-14965 GCA_963574575.1 Galagoides demidoff | reverse complement strand
GTTATGGTACTTAAGAGAAACACACAACATATAAAGTCTTAATAAAAAATCTAACTCAATAGCACAGTATTGAAAGATAACAATTTGTTCTTAAAGCACACTGGGTTAAGTAAATATAGTTGCAATTTATTTGTGAAATATTGTACAAAAGCTAAATTTTCAATGAAAAATCTTGGGGGCCAGGTGCAGTGGCTCACATCTATAATCCTAGCATTCTGGGAGACCGAGGTGGTGGATTACTTGAGCTCACAAGTTCAAGACCAGCTGGAGCAAAAGCGCGACCCTGTCGGTACTAAGAATGGAAAAAATGAGGTAAGAGGATTTCTTGAGCCCAAGAGTTAGAAGTTGCTGTGAGCTATGATGCCACAGCACTCTATCCAGGGTGACACCTTGAGACTCTATCTAAAAATAAATAAATAAATAAATAAAGATTTGTCCTGATTGTAACATGTAGCACAACCCCATTTCTTTTTGGGCCAGGTATGCTGGCTCACACCTGTAATCCTAGCACTCTGGGAGGCTGAGGCTGGTGGATTGCTCTGAGCTCAGAGGTTGGAGACCAGCCTAAGCAAGAGCGAGACCATGTCTAAAAATAGCCAGGCATTGTGATGGGCACCTGTAGTCTCAGCTACTTGGGAGGCTGAGGCAAGAGAATCATTTGAGCCCAGGAGTTAGAGATTATTGTGAGCTATGATGTTACAGCACTCTACAGAGGGTGACAAAGTGAGACTCTGTCTAAAAATAAAAATAAAAAGAGAAAGAAAGAAAGAAAGATCTTGGGAAAGTGTGTCAATACACAAAAGCACGATATCTCATTCAGTTTACAGATAATGAAAAATGAAAATGAAGATAAATCCCTGGCAGTGAGATAGTTTGGTGGAGCCAGGGATGTCTGGCTTTGGTTCTCATCCTGCTAAGAAAGGGCCATGAAAATTCAGAAATTTATTACTCTACATGGCTAATTCTCTTTCTTCAAGGCACCTTTTTCTTTCTGCTGGCAGAGTCCTACGTATAGTCACAAAGCTGCAATTTTACACAGTCAGAATTTGTTTCGTTCTATTTGACAGTTCACAGGGGCGGGGCAACTACTGTATATAAGCAGGCTAATCATTGGCAGAAGCACAATGTCCTGAAAACTGGACACATTGTTCTGAACAGTAGAAATCTCAGGGAACTGAAATGAGCTATATACATTTATGATTCAGTTTCAAGATAGAATCGCTAAACTTCTGTGTATTCTGAACTATTATATCAAGACCTTTCTTCAGGATCAAAGGGAAGATAAATGCAGGTGTCAGGCAAGTTGAGACACCAGTAATCACCTTTATTATGGATTAAACTGATGATCCTGGAGAATATGACTTTGGTTTTTGGCTAAGTTGACTTGATAACACATTATCCATGAGATAAACTTACCCATTCAACTAGGGAAAGTATACGTCACAGGCTTCACCCTTTGAGAAATGATAACAAGAATGAATCATGTGCACTGTGTGTTTCTTAAGGTAATTGGTGCCTCAAACACGGCTGAGGGGGTATACCCAGTTCCGTCTCCTAAATGCAAAAAGAAGTCACTCCTTGTCCCCTGGGGAAGAGACAGTGAAGAGGTAAAAGGCGATGTTGCTCTAGGGAAGCTCTATCCACATGGAAGCCACCATGGTAGATGGCAGGTGTTTCACACTAACCCTTACTTTTTGTGTTTCTGTATAAAAACATTGAAAAATGCAGAATACTTTATCATTTATACCACTTCATGAAGATTGGAGGAGGAAAGCTGGCCTGTGGTTCCTGAGGGTTGCCCCATCAGACTTCCCAGACCCTTCAGCTCCACCACTTGCTAATACCTGGCCACGTTCCCTGCACTGACATCTGCCCTCAAGGTTGAGTCCACCTCACAACCTCAAATCAACTGGATTTCCCAGGGCTGCAGATAATAGTTTGAATCCAGAACTTTTCAAATTATCTATGATGAAAGATGAGGCTTTTTTTAAAATACCAACTTGCATCTGATGATTTTATGAAATGCAAAGAAAAAGAATGAAAAGAAAATGCGTGAATGCTTGAATGTCATATCAATTTCAAAATGCTGTAATAGTTTGTCAGTACATGGTTTCATCTCTGTCCTTCACTGCCTTTGTTGCAGAGCTGATTAGCAGACCTTATTTTAGTAGCAGGGGTCTAAATCATACATCTTTTCTCAGCATCTGGCTAGGCGGCTAGGTCGTTCACCTTTAGCCTGTGTTTTAATGGTCCATCACTCACCGCCATAACAGTTCCATGGCCACACAGCAGTTATGTCGCTTGGCACAAAGATGCCGCCCATGATGACTGCTAAAAGCACAAAGACATTACTGTTTCTATTCTACAGAGGAGTTGAGCAAACATAGATGCTCTGTCTCTCATCGTCTCTGTTTTGACTCTCCCTCAAGTAATTCCCATCACCTTTCTAGCAGTATAGGAGACTTGGTTAAGGGCCTTGACTTCTTCCTACTCCGGAGGTAAGGAACTATCTCTATGCTCTAGAATTTCATTAAATCAAAATAGATTTTAAAGCATATTTTTATACCAGGTGTATCATACCTGAGTAACATATACCATGTTCACCATATAGCATCATACAGAATAAGCTCACTGCCCTAAAAATCCTCTTTGCTCTACCTATCACCCCTTCTTTCCCCCTTGCCTCTGGCAACCACGGTTCGTTTTACAATGGTTACAGAGCTGGAATCTTACAGTCTGTAGCCCTTTCACATTGGTTTCTTTCACTGAGTAACATGTACTAATGTTTCCTCCGTGGCTTGATAGCTCTTTTCTTTTTCGTGCTGAAGAGTATCTCATAGTCCACATGTATCAGAGTTTATACCTTCACTTAAATGAAGGACGGAGTCATTGCATCCAAGTTTTGGCAACTATGAATAAATCTACTATTAACATCCATGTGTAGTGTTTTGTATGGGTAGTTTTTAACTCATTTGGGTGCTGAGGGACACAATTGCAGAATGGTATGGTAATAGCATGTTTTGCTTTAAAAAAAAACCAAACAAACCTGTGGACTGTCTTTGGCAGTGGCTGTCCCATTTGCTTTCCTGCCTGTGATGAGATGAGTGAGAGTCCTTTCCTGACCTGCTGGGTTCTGTGTTTTGGATTCCAGCCCTTCCAGCAGCCATGTAGACATGTAGTGCTATGTCATTGTTGCTTAAATTTGCATTTTCCTGATTATGTATAATATGTAATATCTTTTTTCTTTACCATTTTTATATCTTCTTTGATGAGGTTCTATCAAAGTCTTTGTCCCATGTTTTAATTGTTATTTTCTTCTGAGTTGTTTGTTATTTAGTTTGAAGAATTCTTTGTATATTTCAGAACTTTTTTTTTTAAATCAGATATAGCTTCTTTTTTCATTATCCTAGAAGTATATTTTGCAGAAAAAAGTCCTAATCTTAATGAGCTCTAGCTTATCAATTCTTTCTTTCATAAAGTATACTTTTCATGTTGTGTTTTAGCTGTAATCCAATTTTAGCCCAAGAATATGGGGAGAGGGGAGAAGGAGAGGGAGCGGAGGGGGGAGTGTGGCGGGAGGGAGGGTGATTGGTGGGATCAAGCCTATGGTTTATCCTATAAGGGTACATGTGAATCTCTCTAAATGTAGACTATAAATGTCTTAACACAATAACTAAGAAAAAGATATGAAGGCTATGTTAATCAGTTGGATGAAAGTATTTCAAATTGTATAACAGAAACACTGTACCCCATGACAGTATTAATGTACACTGCTATAATTTAATAAAAAAATTAAAAAAACAAAAGCATTGCCAACTAGTCATGTACATTTTTTCCTCTGTTGTCTTCTTACAGTTTTGATTGACATTTAGTTCTATGATCCATTTATGTTAATTTTTGTGAAGGATGTAAGGTCTGTGTCTGGATTCATTTTTTATTTCACATGTGAATGTCTCATTATTCCGGCATCATTTGTTGAATTCTCTGCCTCTTATTCATTCCATTGACTTTGCTTCTTTGTCAAAGATGAGTTGACTATATTTATGTGGTTCTGTTCAGAGATCTCAGCTCTATATTCCTTAATAACTTTGTCTATTTTTCCCCTCAACTTTACACTTTCTTGATTACTGTATCTTTATAGTAAATTTCAAAGAAGGATGATATCAGTTCACCAAATGTTCTTTTGATGATTCATTTGCCTAGAATTTCTGTTTCAATATTTTTCTTTCAACCTATGTGTGTCTTTCAATCCAAAGTCGCACACAGTTGAATGTCATTTATGTATCTATTTTCAAAATATATTTCTAATTATTTTAATTAGGGAATTTAACTCATATACATTTAAATAATTACTGATAGAAAAGAACTTAAGTTGCTAGTTTTTTGTTTTAGTATGCCTTATAGCTGTTTAGTTCTTCATTTATTCCTTTATTCTTTCTTTGTATTAAATGGGTATATTGTAATGACACATTTTGATCCACTTCACCTTTCCTTCTGCATGTATTCTATCAATATTTCTCTCTGTTTCTGGGAGGATAATACACAAAAATTAAAATTATAACCATTTTAAATACCAACTTAACTTCAATTGTGTACAAAAATCTCCATTCCTTTACAATTTCACTACACCAAACTTTGTTATTGATATAATGCCTCTTTATATATTGTTTACCCATTAAAAGAGATTCATATGATACAATTTTATGCCTTTTTCTATGAACTCATCTTAAAGACTAAAAAAAAAATGTAATTATAACCAAACTTCCAACAATATTGTTTATTATATTTCTCAATTTAACTCTATGTTTTTATATGGTTTCAAGTTACTGTCTAGATCATTTCATTTTAACTTAATGACTACTTTTGGCATTTCTCCTAGGGCAAGGGCAATGGTAATAAAAGCACTCAGTTTTTCTTTTCTTTCTTTCTTTTTTTTTTTTTAGACTAGTCAAGTGCAGTAGTGAGGGCAGGGAAAGTAGAACAAGGAGTTCAATCTGTAAAAATCCCTCAATTTTTGATTATCTGGGAGTGTCTTCATGTCTTCCTCATTGCTAAGGTCAATTTTTCCAGATGTAAAATTCTCAGTTGTCAGATTTTGTTCCTTTTCATTTTAGAACTTTAAGTATTATTATCCCTTTGCCTCTGGCCTGAAAGTTTTCTAAGAAATTTGTTGATAATCTTGTTGAGGATTGTCATATCAGATGAATCAATTTCTCTTGGTGCTTTCAAGATTCCCTCTGTCTTACCTTTCAACATTTTGATTATCATGATTCCTACTTTCACCGGTTTGATTATAATCAGTCTCTTCAAATTTATGCTAAGTAGAGCTCATTTATAGCTATGGAATTTTACATCCATGTCTTTCCTCAATATCTCTTTATTCTGTTCACTTTTCTTCATCTCTGTATGTGTGTATGTGTGTGTGTGTGTTGGGTTATTTGTTTATTCATTTATTTGAGACAATCTTGTTCTATTGACCTGGCTAGAGTGCAGAAGGATCATCACAGCTCCCTGCAAACTCACATATCTTAGAGTCAGTGCCCCCCTTGCTTCAGCCTCCTAAATAGCTACTATAGGCATGTGCCACCACATCTATATAATTTTTTCTTTTTTTAGTAAAGACGGGCTCTCACTCTTGCTTTGGGTGATTTCAAATTCCTGGCCTCAAGTGATGTTCCCACCTTAGCCTCCTAGAGTGCTCGGATTACAGATGTGAGCCACTGTCCTTGGTCTACCATTACTTTTCTTCATTTTTAAAAATTTTTTATCCCTCAAATTCAATAATTTTAAATAACTTTTCTTCAACTCTTGTTCCAGTCTTCTGTTGAACCCCTGTAGTGAATTTTTAAATTTAGTTATTGCTTTCAAAACTCCATGATTTCCAATGGTTCTTTTTCATATTTTCTATTTGTTGATATTTCCATGTTTTTCACCTAGAATTTATGGTCCTTTCCTTCTTTGTGTTTTCCTCTAACTCCTTGTCCACAATTAAGATAGTTGTTTTAAAGTTTTTGTCTAGTATGTTTAATATATGTTTTTATTCAAGGACAGTTTTGGGGAGATTAATTTTTGTTCCTTCGAATCATCTGTTTTATTAATTTGTTTACTTAGTGATATTTTATTGAATATTGGACATTTGGAGAGAAAAAAGCCAACTCTGTCAATCTTTGCAGACTGGCTCTGTGTAGTGAAAGACCTTTTCTAATTAGAAGGATGTGTTCTAAGTCTTAAGATTGGCCCACAGTGAAGTCTTAAATTTTTTTTATGCATTCTCTAAGCGGGCACCCTGCTTGAGCCTGTGTTTGTGCCTTTTATCAATTAATTCTTTAGTATATGTGGCTACTTTTAAGGGTCTTCATCTCCCTAGCACTCCCCTCTATACTTCTTGAGGCCTAGGCTGTTCTGTTGTATTTTTCAATCAATACTCTCTGGCCCTAGGCATCTGCAGGTTTTTAGCTCTCTTGTGGTTTTCACAACCTATGCTCTGAACTTCCTGCAGCAACCCCTAGCCTGACGTTCCAGCTGTGCTAGAGCTGGCCATCTGTGCTCTGACCTAGGTGACACAGGAATCAGTTAGGTAGCACTCAAACAAGTCAGAACCCTGGAAAATAGATCCAGTTTTCTCTGTGAGTCTTGTGCAAGAAAACCAAGGCCTAGATAATTCCTTCCCTTAATCCACCTCATGAATTAAACCTGGGAGAAGAAAAATACCACAAAATTTCCCACCATACTTAATAAGGCCCTTTCTTGACTGAGTGCTCACCTGGCTCCTACAGAGCCATGACTGTAATCCAGAATTTCTACAAAGCAACATCAACCAGTCCCTAGTTGTATGTTTGATGTTTCCATGGGGAAAATAGGAACCTAAGTGTTCCTAGTCTTCCATCTTGTGCCAGCTTCTGCCATTAGTGTTTTTAATATCTGTACCTACAATGTTTAGCACCATCAGAAACAAATATCAAGTGATTGTTACATGCAATATAAGGAAGTGAGGAATGTATGATACCAGGACTGATGTGTTGGTTTTATTTATCCCAGTTGATTGGCATATTTACCAAGGTTATAATGAAGTCTTATTTAATATTAGCTATTGTGACTTTATCAAGCATATAACTTAAAATATGCAAGTACTGGAATGGTCAGGAAGGTTGTTTCTTTTCAAAGATAACTATATTTTGACAGCTGCTATCTTGTTCATCTAACAGGAAACTCAAGTTTTACGACCAATTGAAGAGATATATAGTTGCTTTTAGCTTCCTCTCTCTCTCTAAAAATATATAATGTTTATATATTATTTTTATTTTATATAAATAATATATAAACAATTATTATTTTATATATATAATATATAAACATATGTATGTATATGTGTGTGTATATATATATGTCAGTATTGGTAGCTGCCTATTTCATATATGTGCAAACCTGTTCAAGGAAACTGGAGACAGCTGGATGTAGAGATTTGTCTGTGTTATAAATGCAAATGAAAGGCCAGAATAAGAAAGAACTTTTCCTTCTGCCTCCATTCACTTAGAATAAAGCAGCATAATTCCATGTATATAGTCAGCGACACCTTTCACTACCCAAATGGGAAAGCCATTTTCACTAATAGAAAGTCTCCACTATGGACCTAGGAATCTAGAAAACTGGTCTGTCTTTTCCTATATTCTTATATTTCCTATATTCACAAATGGTAGCTTAATCCCAAGATCTCAGTAAACTGGTATCAGTTCACTTATTGATTAGTTGCTGACATAAGTATTGTTGAAAAGAGATATTCTTAGATTAATGCTGAATAACAATGAATAAGCAAAATAATGTGAAAATTGCTGGGGAATTTGAAGATGGGGTTAAATTGATATGGATCGGCAGGATCTATAGGGTTAAATTGTTATTTGATTGCAAAAATTATTCTTAAAATTGGAAAACATAAGTATGAATCAAAGTATGTGTTTAAGCACTTTTGCTTACAAAAGATAGTCTTCATATTTCTCCACAAAATGCACAGCTCAGTGGTGACTTGTGACTTGTATCACAGAAGAGTAGAACCGAGAAGCACAATTAGAAAGCTATTTGGATCGATGAAAATAGTCAACTATACAATTCATCCAAAGAAAAAAGATGAAAACAAAATTCTTGAGCCAATCGATCCTCAGAGTATAATTTGCATGTCATGTACCATTATCTATATTATGAATAATATATATGTATTAATATACATAAGTATATATTATCATGTAGTATAAATGTAGTATGGTACGTTATGTCATGCATATATGTAAACTTTCATATATGTAAAAGAATAAGTAGGTAAAATATTATAAATATTCATAAATTCAATGGGCATATGCAAATTAGAATAGACACTGATCATTGCACTGAAGAAAGATTACAGAAGACCCCTGATCACTAACTATTCACTTAAATGATTACTCTTTTTGGAGAATGTTGAGGAGGAAGCATATAAGAGTCCTGGAGGCAGAAATATGGAAACATTTCAGTATTTTAAAAATAATCACAGCCTAATTACCTATTGACTAAATGTATGGACCAATGTTGACATTATGAAAAAAGGCTAAAAATGTTCTACACATTAATATAGAGTGATATAATACATATTTACATGTATTGTAAATCCATACATGCATATATACATTGTATATCTGTATTGTAATACATAGAGTGATATAATACATAATATCTAATAACTTGTTAAGTTGGCAAATAAGTCTTTTTTTTTTTTAAGACAGAGTCTCACTATATCACCCCCAGTAGAGTGCTGTGGCATCACAGTTCACAACAACATCAAACTCTTGGGCTTAAGCAATTCTCTTGACTGAGCCTCCCAAGTAGCTGGGACTACCCCGCCACAATGCCAAGCTACTTTTGTTTTCATTGTTGCTGTTGTAGTTGTCATTGTTGTTTGGCAGGCTCGGGCTGGGTCTGAGCCCCCAGCTCTGGTATATGTGGCTGGCATCCTAGCCTCTAGCCTGTTTTGTTTTGTTTTGTTTTGTTTGAGACAGAGTCTCAAGCTGTTGCCAACAGCAACCTCCAACTCTTGGGTGATACTTTTGCCTCAGTTTTTCTACTTTTAGTAGAGATGGGGTGTTACTTTTGCTGAGGCTGGTCTCGAATTTGTGAGCTCAAGCAATCCACCCACCTCGGCCTCCCAGAATGCTAGGATTACAGGCATGAGCCACCATGCCTGGCCAGATTGTGTAGTTTTTGAAAATGACCAATACGAATGCCTACAGCAGGGGGAAATTAAGATATAACAGTAATAAAAATAAGAGAAGCAAAATAGGATATAGGCTATAACTAGAACCAAAAATAAGTACTCATGAGAAAGAAAAAAAAGACTTGAATGGAATACATATAAAAATACTTAAGTATAAAGGTTTAGAGCCTATAAGTAACTTTTTTCCACTCTAAACTTTCTGTAAATATGTTAATGGTTATTTATGGGTCCTATTAATTATTACATTAGTCATTAATAGAACTCATTTCATCAGATCTAATTGCTGTTAACCAAAAGATGCACCAATATTTTATGTATTAAAAATAAAAAGATAGGCTCGGTGCCTGTGGCTCAATCAGCTAAGGCGCCAGCCACGTACACCTAAGGTGGCGGGTTCAAATCCCCAGCCTGGGCCCACCAAACAACAATGATGGCTGCAACCAAAAAATGGACGGGCGTTGTGGTGGGCGCCTGTGGTCCCAGCTACTTGGGAGGCTGAGGCAGGAGACTCGCTTGAGCCCAGGAGTTGGAGGTTGCTGTGATGCCATAGCACTCTACCCAGGGGGACAGCTTGAGGCTCTGTCTCAAAAATAAATAAATAAATAAATAAATAATAATAAAAAATAATAATAAATAATAATAATAAATAAATAATAAAAAATAAAAACACAAGTGCTGCCAGTAATAGTTGTGAAATGTTAGCAATTACAAGAGACATCAAATTTCAAAGGTTAAAATGTGAAAAGATGTGTGTCTTAGAATCAATAAAATGGAATACATATTATAAAACAATAATATAAGAAATTTTTTTTGGTGAAATAAAATTGATTTTTAGTACTGATTAGATAACAACAAAGTATGAAAAAACTGACAGAAGTCACTTAAAGAAATAAACGGTTTGATTTACAAAAAGAAGTTTTGAGTAAGGATTAGGGCAATAAAACACACAAGGAGGTTGGGAACGCAAAAGGCAGGTGTATACCATGTAGAATTAAAAAAAAAACCTATAAAACTTAAAAGCGCTTACTTTGGCAATAATTTAAAATTGCAGACAAACTTTATAGAAGATTAGCACAGCCCCTGCACAAGAATGACACACAAATTGGTGAAGCGCTCTATATGTTTAATCAGCATTTGATATGTCTGTCAAATCATCATGATGTACACTTTGAATATAGGATATAATCTTTGTTCATTAAGTATTTTTAAAAAAATATATAGCTAGGTTCGGCGCCTGTGGCTCAATCGGCTAAGGCACCAGCCACGTACACCTAAGGTGGCGGGTTCGAATCCCCAGCCCAGCCCGCCAAACAACAATGATGGCTGCAACCAAGAAATGGTCGGGCATTGTGGTGGGCGCCCGTGGTCCCAGCTACTTGGGAGGCGGAGGCAGGAGACCTGGTTGAGCCCAGGAGTTGGAGGTTGCTATGAGCTGTGATGCCATGGCACTCTACCCAGGGGGATAGCTTGAGGCTCCGTCTCAAAAAAAAAAAAAAATGTGTAGCTAGAAAATTCCTGATTTACAAGGGGGAAAGGAGAATGAGAAAGAAGTGAAGGAACAAGGGAGAAATTAAACTATACCAAGAGGCCCGAACAAGATTCTCAGCTTCTGTATAATACAAGTTATGAAATGAATTGCTTTGAATGGCGTTTCTTTGAATTGTTTTAATACTGAAACTGCCTATGGATCATAATCACAGACAGGATAATTCCCTAAATCATGGTACTGTCAGCTTTTCTACCTAGGGGAGGTCAGGTGGGGAGAGGCAACGGGTCCACATGTTGGATGACCCAGTATGGTTCATGAAAGTGAAATTAAAATTTGGAATTTTCAATCCTCTAGTCCTCCAAACTTCCCTAAATCACCCCTTTTTATTAATATTATTAGCTTTCCATTTAACATAATGACAATGAATTAATCTCACCTGAACTTATACCAGTTCAGCATGAAGAAAATATAAGAAACTTTCAAGAATCAAATCACGGGACACTACTTAACTGTTTATAAGAGAGTAACCACAATAATAAAACAAATTATGAGAAGAGGCCAGGCTTTGTGACTCACACCTGTAATCCCGGCACTTTGGGAAACTAACACAAGAGGACTGCTTGGGGCTGTGAGTTCAAGACCAGCCCAAGCAACACAGCAAAATTCATCTCTACAAAAAGTTAAAAAGTAAGACAGGCATGGTGGTGGGCACCTGTAGTCCCAGCAACTCAGGAGGCTGGGGGAGGAGGATCACTTGAGCCCGGGAGTTTGAGGCTGCTGTGAGCTAGGCTGACACCACTATACTAGCCCTTGCATCAGAGTCAGACTCTGTCTCCAAAAGAGAGAAAGAGAAGAAAAAAAGAACAAGCTGCAACGGGCAGTGTGACAAAGGGGAAAAACAGCAGCAGAGACATTCAATTTCATTATTTTAAAGCTCTGGTTATTGAAACCCTTTCTACAGGGTGGCCATCATTGTTGCGTGCAATTTTAAATTTCCAATTGCACACAAACTTTATGGCCACCCTGTACATCTATATATGTCAGGCAATAGAGTCTTCTGCATTGCTTAATTACAAAAACAAAATACAGAAGCCCAACACTAATCTAAAATACCAATTTGGTCAGGGTAAGAACGATTTACAAATAAAAGTCAAAGTCAACCTCTGAGAAAAATCTACATGATCATGAGTCGCTTCTTCAAAAAGTCCAAAACTGACAAACCATTAGGTAGACTAAGAAAAGAGAGAAGAATGTGGCTTGGTGCCTAGGGTGCCAGCCACATATACCAGAGCTGAGAGAAGAGTGTGGCCCGGTGCCTAGGGTGCCAGCCACATACACCAGAGCTGGCGGGTTGGAATCCAGCCCGGGCCCGCCAAACAACGACAACTACAACTTAAAAAATAGCTGGGCACTGCAGCAGACGCCTATATTCCCAGCTACTTGGGAGGCTGAGGCAAGAGAATCGCTTAAGCCCAAGAGTCTGAGGTTGCTGTGAGCTGTGATGCAACAGAACTCTACCCAGGGCGACAACTTGAGACTCTGTCTCAAAAAAAAGAAAAGAGAGAAGAGTGAAATAACTAAAATCAGAACTGAAAGAAGGAACACCACTACTGATTCCACAGAAATTAAAAAGATGATAAGAGCACAACTGAAGGTCAGCAGTGATCGTGACCAGCTGACAGTCACTTGTGAAGGTGGAACTTAGGTGGTATAAGGCTGAAGAGGCATCTGTGCAGAGGGTCCAGTGTGGGGTGGTTCCAGGCCTGTCCTAGTCAGCAGCCAATGTCATAAAGTGAACTTCTGTATTCTGTAGGGAATTAAGGGTGTGTTTCGAAATAAGGGATAGAGCTGAAAATGGGAAAGCAGACAGCCCAAAGAGCCAGCGCAGTACTGGCCGCAATGATCAGCAAGATTTCCAAGGGGAAAGGGGAACCTCTGAAATCAAGGCATGAAGTACAGGCTTTCCTCACCGTGTGCAGACGGTTCCCTTTCCTGATCATTTCAGAGGAGGCATTAATTTAACCAGGAGTCCCAGTAGGTTTCCTTGCAAAGCATCATCACAGGTTAAACAGAGATTTCTGGACAATTCAGGCGAATAATCGGTGGGTGGTGACCTGATGAACACCCAGAGTGTTTGCAGTCGGCATCATTTTTGATGGGCCAGCAACTGGCTGTTAACAGAAGGCTGAGTATCCCTCATCCAAAATGCTTGGGACCAGAAGTGTCTTAGATTTCAGATTTTTTTCAAATTTTGGAATATCTGCATTATATACTTACTGGTTCAGCACCCCTAACCCCAAAACCTCAAATCTGAAGTGCTCCACTGAGCCTTTCTGCTGAGCACCACCTTGGCTCTCAAAGCAGTTCAGAATTCGAAGCATCTGAGCTTTCTGGATTAGAAATGCTCAACCGACGTTTTAAGTCTCATCTTCCAACAATCACGTGTCTCTCCATCCTCAGTACTTGCTACTGATTCCTGAGCCTGGAAGAACACCAACCTTGATCAGATATATTCAGTATTTATCCATTTGAGACTTTGGAATTAATAAAAATCCTACTAATAAACTAAGCAGTAGATATGACGATTTCTATTTTATTAGCTAAAAGTCTGAGACTCAGAGGGAGAACTCACTAACACACAGCCAGTGGCAGAGCCAGAATTTAATTCTAAGATGAACAGAATTTTAGGAATACACAGAAACATTCCTTCTCCTCTGCGAATATAATCTCCTTAAAGAGCTGATATTGCAGGGAGCAAGGAACTGTGGGGCCTGAAGGTAAATGCATCACTACCTCATAAAATATGAATATGGAAAAGACTGATCATAACTATGTTTTTAATCTTATACCCAACTGCCATACTGCAATTGTGTCAAGCATTACCTGGACACTAAAAGCTTTTACGTATATTTGTATAACAAAACACTAATTTGTTTCCTCAAATCCATGTATAGGAAACATAAAGCCAGTTTAACCCTAAGTATTAAGAGAAAAACAGACGTTATATTAATGTCCTTGGAGTCCCTATGTGAGTATCTATTTGATTAAAATATTACTGTCCTTTTCGTCAAAAGACACTTTATCAGAAGATTTAAGGGAAAAGTCTGAATTTAACAATCATTTCCTTAAGCTGTTGACAAAATCTCTGTTCTTTTTTTTTTTTTTTGAGACGGAGCCTCAAGCTGTCCCCCTGGGTAGAGTGCCATGGCATCACAGCTCATAGCAACCTCCAACTCCTGGGCTCAAGCGAGTCTCCTGCCTCCACCTCCCAAGAAGCTGGGACCACAGGCGCCCGCCACAACACAGAGAGGGGTCAGAATCAGAAATTATACTGAAACAGTAGGCACAGCTAAGACAGTCCCAGCAAAATGACACATACGGCCATTCAGCTTGTTAAGGAAACAAAAACTGCTCTCAGATGCTAAAAGAAATGGAGTTCACGGAGGGGAAGGAGGCATGAAGGTTTCACACGTGGGCAGAAAAGAGTCCAATTAGAAGGTCAAAGAAAGTTAAAGTCTCTCCTAAGCATCAGAACCAAACGGCATTTCCAGATTAAACACTGCTTCTCTCCAAGTTACTGAGACAGTTTGTCCGTGTGAAATAAGCCACCAAACGATAGGTGATCTCCTGGCTTACTCACTGGTCTATTTAACTCTCACCCTCACACTTTTCCTTGTTGCCACCTGAACTTATCTCCCCATCTGCAAATCTTCTTTCCCTGTTTCCTTATTCTATTTCCCATCACTGAACCAACAGCCACAGTTACGGGGGTACCTGCCGTGCACCAGGCACTATGCTAAGTTACCTCCTACGTAAAATGGAAAATCCGAAGCCAATTAGACACAGTCCTGCCCAGGTAATTGTTCAAAAGTTTTGTTTGCAAGACTTTGTTTAAAACTCAGTACAGTTTTGCTCCTCACTTTTGCGGGTCCTCAAAGAAGTAGAATAGCAAAGTATTCTAGAGAACCTCCTCCTCTATTTGTAGATAATTTTACACAAAATAATGAGAAACTAACTTTTGTTAAGGCATCAAAAAAAAAAATTTTTTTTTTTTTTGAGACAGAGCCTCAAGCTGTCCCCTTGAGTAGAGTGCCATTGCATCACAGCTCACAGCAACCTCCAACTCCTGGGCTCAAGTGAGTCTCCTGCCTCAGCCTCCCAAGTAGCTGGGACCACAGGCGCCTGCCACAACACCCGGCTATTTTTTGGTTGCAGCCGTAGGTCTTGTTTGGCAGGCC
>CAUYQV010026200.1:0-12717 GCA_963574575.1 Galagoides demidoff | reverse complement strand
TTTTTTTTTTGAGACGGAGCTTCAAGCTATCCCCCTGGGTAGAGTGTCATGGCATCACAGCTCATAGCAACCTCCAACTCCTGGGCTCAAGCGAGTCTCCTGCCTCCGCCTCCCAAGCAGCTGGGACCACAGGCGCCCGCCACAACGCCCAGCCATTTTTTGGTTGTAGCCATCGTTGTTTGGCAGGCCTGGGCTGCAGATTCCAACCTGCCACCTTAGGTGTACGTGGCTGGCGCCTTAGCCGATTGAGCCACAGGTGCCGAGCCAGCAGTTCAATTTCAAATGATTCCCATCAGAGAATAACCATTTTCCTGTAGGTATCTGCAACTGACCCAGATGTAGCAGCTACCATCCAGGATGTTTTCAGTTTATGGCCCCGCAAACGGGTGTCCTAAATCTGCAATGGTCCGTGAGTAGAAGAGATGTTTTTGAGTCTATGTCTGCTTTCAATTCAGGACAACTCACAGCTCAAAGGCTGAAATGGCTCAAAACAGACAGTTTTAACATAAAATCCAGTCCAGGCAATCAGGGTATCTGAATTCAGGAGACAAAAGTCAATAGCTTTTCTTCGGCACTGGCAAAGTCAATATGCTTCAGGACCAGACAACTGTGCTCCAAGTTTAACTGATAAACTTTACTGACCATTTTTGTTAGTCTTTTTTTTTTTTTTTTTTTGAGACAGAGCCTCAAGCCGTCACCCTGGGTAGAGTGCTGTGGCATCAAAGTTCACAGCAACCTCCAACTCCTGGGCTCAAGCGAGTCTCCTGCCTCAGCCTCCCAAGTAGCTGGGACCACAGGCGCCTGGCACAATGCCCAGCTATTTTTTGGTTGCAGCCATCATTGTTATTTGGCGGGCCTGGGCTGGATTCGAACCCACCACCTTAGGTGTATGTGGCTGGCACCTTAGCCGCTTGAGCCACAGGTGCCGAGCCTTTTGTTAGTCTTATAGTCCAAACAGACCCATTTCAAAATGTGTACATTAACACATTTTTGTAGCTTTCCATGATTGGAATTGTTCCTTCAGTATTTATGAAATACAAGCATATAACATTTTACATCATTTTGTTTTATTTCAAGTTAATGTGAGGCTACAACCAACCAGGTTACGATATTTGCAGTTGTCATCATTGTTTTTTAAGCTGGCCTGGGCTGGGTTCAAACCTGCCAGCCTCAGTAGATGGGGCCAGTGCCCTATCCATTGAGCTATGGGTACCACCCAGGTTACAATATTTGCATTTTTTAGGTAGAGTCCCTCTTGCAGTTGTGTCCTGCACCTATAAGGCATGCCATATACCCATACATGATTTTTCAATTTTTGTACATCCAGATATAGCCACAAAATACAAAACTATTGTTTTAATTCCCCATTTCCCCCCTCACTGCACATTTATTCAAAATTCCAGCAGTGAATTCAGCATTTATAGGGTGAAAACTAGAGTTTCCAGAGAAGTTTTTGGCTGGAATACAAGGACTGGGGAAGAAGGGTCTGTGCAGTAGTGGCAGGAGCTAGGCTTTTGTATCCTAGCTGTGAAAAGACAAATAGCACGGATATGATTACACGCTGAGTCCTATGAGTTTTCCTATCCAATCTGAGAGTTACCTCAGTGCCCATGAGTTTTACTGGGGGCTAGTCATGTAGACACCCTTGGCCTAGTGTTTTTCCCCAAAATTCTCTAAAATTTTGCTCAAGCCTAGGCACTGATTTAACTGTTTCCCCCCATCTAAAGGAGAGAATAATTACCAAAGGCATCATCTGGACTACATTCCTCACTCCCTACCCCCATTTTAGCCAGAAAAGCTGAAAGTGGCTAGGGATTCCAGTGAGCCAACTCTGCTGGAGTCGGAGTGATCATTTTCAGAGTCCATTGGTAACTTTCAGCCCTCACAATAGATAGCAGTTCCAGCTGCTTTATTCTACCACAGATGGTTCCATAGCTACCCAGGCACCAAAGGTTGGTCATACCCTATCCCTTCATCCTTCCTTTTCCCAAACAATGCTTTGGCCACATTTCACTAAGTCAGAGTCATTCTAGTGAATCCCACTTTGAACACCTACTGTATCCTCAGGACAACTCTCAGAATCAATAGGAGGACTCATATAATCATGCTCACGATATCTGTCTTATTGGAGGGAAAGGATACAAAACAGTATCAGCAAAGAGAAACAGCACATAGAGTGAAGTCAAAATCTGAAGGAACCCAGGTGCAAGCTACCAAGGGTCTTCTTCTCCTGGTGGAGTAACAGGATGAGCTCGTAATACCCCAGCAATAAGTTACAACAACACCTGTGAAATGAAGTCTACCAGAAAGCACATTAGAGACTCAGTGCCGATGTATTTTACTGGGGGCTGATCATGTAAATACCCTTGGCCTAATACATACCAAAATTCCACACTCTCACAAGAAAAACAGGTAAGCAGCTACTGTGGTCTGAATGTGTCCTCTCCCATTCTTTTATTTATTTATTTTTTTTGTCACCCTGGATAGAGTGCCATGGTGTCATAGCTCACAACAACCTCAAACTCCTGGACTCAAGCAATCCTCGTCTTAGCCTCCCAAGTAGCTGGGACTACAGGAACCTGCCACAATGCCAGGTTATTTTTGCAGTTGGCCGGGACTGGGTTTGAACCCGCCACCTCTGGCATATGGGGCCGGTGCCCTACTCCTTTGAGCCACAGACGTCGCCCAATGCCAGGGTTATTTTTTAGAGATGGGGTTTTGCTGTAGCTCAGGCTTGGTCTCAAACTCCTGAGCTCAGGCAATCACCTGCCTCGGCCTCCCAGCCGTGCTAAGATTACAGGCGTGAGCTACCATGCCCAGCCTAGAAAAGTATTCTTTTTTTTTTGAGACAGGGCCTCAAGCTGTCCCCCTGGGTAGAGTGTCGTTGCATCACAGCTCACAGCAACCTCCAACTCCTAGGCTCAAGTGAGTCTCCTGCTTCCGCCTCCCAAGTAGCTGGGACCACAGGTGCCTGCCACAACGCCTGGCTATTTTTTGGTTGCAGCCATCATCCAGGGCCCAGGCTAGATTCGAACCTGCCACCTTAGGTGTATGTGGCTGGCGCCTTAGCCACTTGAGCCACAGGTGCCGAGCCTAGAAAAGTATTCTTGCCAGGCATTGTGGCTTACACCTGTGATCCCAGTACTAAGGCAAAAGGATCACTAGAGCCCAGGAGTTTGAGGCTGTGGTAAGCTATGATCACACCACTGCATTCCAGCAACAGACCAAGGCTCTGTCTTGTACAAGAAAAATAATAATAAATAAAAGAAAGAAAAGCATTATTTAAAAAAGTAAGACACTCGGGAGGCTGAGGCAAGAGAATCGCCTAAGCCTAGGAGTTGAGGGTTGCTATGAGCTGTGATGCCACAGCACTCTACCAAGGGTGACAAAGTAAGACTCTGTCTCTTAAAAAAAAAAAAGACACTGTATATGATATATAGTGATATTTATGATAATGATGTAATATGATATTTATTAACTGTCTACTGCTTATGTTATTCATAAGCATTTACATAAGAAGCAGAAGGTACAAATACTCCCCTTTAAATTCTTGGTGATATGCCTCAGTTTGCTTTGACATGTATTTGCTCAAATGGCTCCTCTAAATCTGACACCGTATCAAATTCTTGAAGAGCTCCTTGATGTAGCAAAGATCCCTCTCCTTCAGTTACAAACTTGAATTCTTTTTTGTAGTTTTTGGCCAGAGCTGGGTTTTAACCCATCACCTCTGGCATATGGGGCTGGCGCCCTACTCCTTTGAGCCACAGGCGCCGCCCTGAATAAAATGTTCTGTCATTAGGCAGTCATATTTCTATTTATTTATTTTTTTAGACAGAAACTCACTTAGTCAATCTGGCTAGGATGCTGTGGCATCATGGCCCACAGCAACCTCAAACCCTGGGTTCCAGTGATCCTCTTGCCTTGGCCTCCCGAGTACCTGGGACTACAGTGCCTGCCACAACACCTAGCTAGTTTTTGTGTTTTCAGTAGAGACAGGTCTTGCTCTTGCGCGGGCTGTTCTGGAGCTCCTGAGCTCAAGGAATCCACCACTCTCAGCCTCCCAGAGTGCTAGGATTATGGAGTGAACCACCGTGCCTGGCCTGGCAGTCATGTTTTAAAAATGACATTATGAAAACTAGTTGATATGAAACTATCATATTGGTTTTAGCCAATTTTCCCCCTATAATATTTAGGGGATTCCATTTCTAAACAAAGCATTGGCTGTTTCACTAAATAGTCAGCCACATTTAGATGTTCTGTGGAAAACCTTGAACTTGTCATTTCCTAAATTGCATTTCTTACTTATTCTCAAAATTTTTTCCTCCTGCTGAGTTCACCAAATTAGAGAAATGAGCCAGCATCCATACAATCACTTAAGCTGGAAATTTACAGATAATCCTTGTGACCTCTCCTTTTTTCATCTATCCTGTGTTCACCTTCACAACAGCAACCTCATGCCCAGCCTGGCTTCGGAGGTTTTTGCCTTTTAAATAGCTCTAGAATGTGTCTGGGTCTGCACCTACTGCCGCTGTCTCGCCTATACTTAGCAACAACTTCCTAATACTCCCGCTGTTCAGAGTGCTCCTCTAATTTCACTACCAACAAAATAATCCAACTCAATGTTTAACACTCCTCTAACTGTTGAGAAGACAGAAATAAAACTATCTGACTATCTGACGTCGGTCCTCCATCCTCAACCGTCCTATCAAGTAGGCATTATCATAGCATTTACAGGCAGCAAGACTGAAACCTATAAAAACTGACTTGAATTTCACTAGATCTGTCATGGCCAAACTCTTGCTCTTGAGTTTAATGCCTCAGATCTCTCACTTGTAAAACTGGGTCAATAATAGTAACGTCTTCACACATTTGTCCTGAAGAGCAAGTGAAGTGATAATATGGTTAAAGTGCCTGGCACAGAACACTCGGTTAACTTTGGCGGCTATTATTTTGTTTTGTAAGCTTTATTGCTACTTTACTCTTTAGCACCAAATGAAGAAATAAAGCACGAGTTCCGAGTCTGGTGGATCCTCTCCTCTGCTTTCTAACGTAGCCGGCTCTTCCTTCACTCTTGGTTAATTACCGGTCTGTGCTGCTCGGCCGCCGGACACGTGGGGTACTCGTCTCGTGCACAAGGGCGGTGTCGGGACCTACCCTGATGTCTGGTGCATGTCTGTGTAAACCGAGATGTGAACAGTCCGGGGAGACGGGTAGGCGGGGGCAGATGGGAAGAATCGTGAACTAAGTCGAGACTTCTGACTTCTACTTCACATACACCCTCAGGCAAGGGACTCCATGTCTCAGGTCTTCGTTTCCTCTTTTGCAGAAAAAGGAGTAACACTCCTTGTGCTGGTTCTCAAGGTTGCTGCGACGACCTTGAAGTAGATGTCCCGGAAAACGCTCGGTTATTGGAAACCCAAGAGCCTTAGAAATGGCGAGGACGTGGGGGAGGGTGTCACGTGACCAGACTGGCCCCGCCTCCGCAGACCTCCGCCCTCTTTTCCTAGAACGTCTAGTCTCTATGGTCGATGGCGCTTGAATTCCCGTGCCGGGCCCGGTTGTCCTTCCGGGGCGAGTGCCACCGCTTCCAGGGCTGGCCGCGGCGTGGGATAGCTGTGCCGGGCTCCCTCCGGGTCTGTGTTGCCGCGTTCCCTGCTGCGATGAGCTTCCTCAAAAGCTTCCCTCCGCCGGGGCCTGCCGAGGGGCTCCGGCAGCAGCAGCCGGACACCGAGGCTGTGCTGAACGGGAAGGGCCTCGGCACCGGTACCCTTTACATCGCCGAGAGGTAGGGTTCCTGCCCCGGCGCTGGCCTGCGCCTTAGCAGCCTGCTTGTTGGCGCAGGCGGTACGAAGGAAGGAGTGGGGCGCGGCGCGGCCGCGGGGGCTCCGCGAGGGGCGCGTGCTCTGCGTTGCCTCCTGACGCCTCTCCTGGGTGGAAGCTTTGGTGATTCTAGCGTCCTGTCTCCGGAGCAGTTGTCTGTTCTCTGCCCGGAATTTCCCCTCACATATTGTGCTTTTTTACTTGTCTGTTTACTGCTGGTCTGGGACATACGTTGCTCGTTCCACGTCCTTAGATGTGCCTTGCTTTTCTGTAGGAGGCGTTCCCCTGTGCAGGATATGTAGGTTCAGACTGTGGAGGACTTTGACAGTTTGATTAAGGAGTATAGGTTTTCTTCTTTAGGTGTGATTGGGAAGAATCCTCAGCCCTACGTAGGCTGGGGTCATATCCAAAGCGACCTGACTCCCTCGGGATCTTGAAAGGAATTGCCCTTTTATTTGGTCTCACTTTGTATTTAACATTTTTGTAGTCAGATAGACATGCTTTAAATATTGCAGTTGTAGATCTTAGGTCCCTGTTTCCTTGACGTGTGGTCCCCTTCATTTTCAAGCCAACAATAACACATTGAATTCTTCCTATTAATCAGATCTCTTTGCCTTCCCCTTTTGGTAAGTCACTTCTGTCTTTTTTTTTTTTTGAGACAGAGCCTCAAGCTATCCCCCTGGGTAGAGTGCTATGGCATCACAGCTCACAGCAACCTCCAACTCCTGGGCTCAAGCGAGTCTCCTTCCTCAGCCTCCCAAGTAGCTGGGACCACAGGCACCCGCCACAATGCCTGGCTATTTTTTTGATTACAGCCGTCATTGTTGTTTTGGCCGGCCCGGGCTGTATTTGAACCCACCACCTTAGGTGTATGTGGCTGGCGCCTTAGCCACTTGAGCCACAGGCGCCGAGCCAGTCACTTTTGTCTTCAGCCACAAAAAATTCTCTACTTTTAAGAACTCACGCGCATTACATTGGGCCCACCTATATAATACTGGATAATGTCCCTGCGTTACTGTCCACTACTTAGAAACATTAATTACATTTACAAAATCCTTTTATGACATTAGTAGAAGAAGGTCACGGAGGCCAAAATTTGCCTACTTAGAGTCTAGGGCACAAAAATCTTCAAAGCCTTGCTTTTGAGAGAAATTTAGATATTGAGCAAAGCTTAAGCTTTTGGCCAGTCACTGAGATAGGAAATGTGGATGGGAGAAAAAAAAGATTAGAGTGAGGGGCAGATAGTGAACTTGGTCAGGACATGTGTGGAGTAATTGGACATAGCAGTGTGTGTCTGGGGAGAGTGGTGTTGAAGATAGACATTTGAAAGCCATTAGAGTAAGTGTAAGCATATACTAAAAGAAAAAGACCCAAGAGTGGAATCTTGGGATACACCTACATTAAGAGGTGGGGCACTGAAGCAGAGACTGGAGTAAAAGGGACAAAAGAACAGTCCTATAAAATCTGAAGAGCATCTGTTGCGTACTGACAAGGAGACCTTTGATGATCTTGGAGAAAGCCATTTCTTTTTAAGTGGTGGAGGATGGAGCATGGATGCACTCCTGGCTTCTACACTATCATCTTTTCTTCAGTGTATCTCTGTATACTGACTTTTTTTCCATATTATAACTCTCCTTGAGGTTAGTCTTGTATTTGTTTTTGCATTCTGAAAAATGTGATATCTATATGGAAGTTGCAAATGTTACTAATTAATACCCATATACCCTTCACAAAGATTCATTAACATTTTGTCACATTTGTGTGTCATTTTTCTGAGCCATTTGAGAACTGCAGATATGTTTTCATGTTATCTTTAAATACTTTAGCATGTACCTCAGAAGAACAAGAATATTTTCCTGTATAAACATATTTATCACACTTAGGAAGTATAACTCTTCTTTTTTTTGAGACAGAGTTTCACTTTGTCACCATATGAAGTGCCATGGTGTCAGAGCTCACAACAACCTCAGACTCATGGGCTCAAGCGATTCTCCTGTCTTAGCCTCCCCAAGTAGCTGGGATTATAGGCACTGGCCACAATTCCCTGCTATTTTTTAGAGATGTGGTCTCGACACTGTGAGCTCAGGCAGTCTACTCGCCTTGGTTTCCCAGAGTGCTAGGATTACAGGCATGAGCCACTGTGCCCGGGCTGCAACTCTTAAAAGGTTTTAACTATTTTCAAAAAAATTCTTATTTTAGCTGTTTACTAACAAGTTTCTATTTCTTCTTTAAGATTTTTTTTGTTGGCTCGGCACCTGTGGCTCAATCGGCTAAGGTGCCAGCCACGTACACCTAAGGTGGTGGGTTCGAATCTCCAGCCCGGGCCCGCCAAACAACAATGATGGCTGCAACCAAAAAATGGCCGGGCGTTGTGGCAGGCACCTGTGGTCCCAGCTACTTGGTAGGCTGAGGCAGGTGACTCGCTTGAGCCCAGGAGTTGGAGGTTGCTATGAGCTATGATGCCATAGCACTCTACCCAGGGGGATAGCTTGAGGCTCTGTCTCAAAAAAAAAAAAAAAGATTTTTTTTGTTGTTAAATGTACATACAAAAAGAATGTACATTATATGTGTATGGAAGAATCTTAAGTAGTATACATATTAATTATAATTAAATGAACACCTGAGTACTGGGCATGGTGGCTCATGCCTGTAATCCTATCACTCTCTAGGCTGAGATGGGTGGATTACTTGAGCTCAGGAGTTTGAGACCAGTCTGAGCAAGAGCATGACCCTTGTCTCTAAAAGTATTGGGTATTGTGGTGGGTGCCTGTAGTCCCAGCTACGTGGGAGGCTGAGGCAAGAGAATCACGTGAGCCCAATATTTTGAGGTTGCTCTGAGCTGTGATGCCATGACACTCTATTCAGGGTAACAAAGAGAGACTCTGTCACCAATGAATAAATGAATGGATAAATAAATTAAATTAAAAAACCAACACCTGTATATTTACTGTCCATGTTAAGAACAAAGTACTACCAGTGCTTAGACAGTTCTGTTCATCTCTCTTCCTCCTTTACGTTCCTTCTTACCTGGCATTTCCAACTCATGATGATATTAAAGTATTGACAAACTGGCAAGGCTTTCTGGGGATGTGACAAATGGTTAACACCAGATGAATGGAGTAGAGAGCTACAGAGAAATATTCTTTTTTTTCTTTTTTTTTTTGAGACAGAGCCTCAAGCTGTCACCCTGGGTAGAGTGCCGTGGCATTGCAGCTCACAGCAACCTCCAACTCCTGGGCTCAAGCAAGTCTCCTGCCTCAGCTTCCCAAGTAGCTGGGACCACAGGTGCCTGCTACAACATCTGGCTATTGTTTGGTTGCAGCCATCATTGTTGTTTGGCGGGCCTGGGCTGTATTCCAACCCACCACCTTAGGTGTACGTGGCTGGCGCCTTAGCCACTTGAGCCATAGGCGCTGAGCCCAGAGAAATATTCTAATTAGAAAAAATGATATGTTCAGAGACAAGAGTGCCAGGGTATATATGTATGTGGATATTTTACATGTAGAAACAACACAGAATCTAGTGATTCTTTCTCTGTGGGAATGAGGGCTAGTGGAAAGAGATAATAGAGCTGGAGAGGAAGAGAGCCATGAACTTTGCTAAAACCCCTTGGGGAATCTATTTTAGGGTTTCAGGTGAAGAGGGATAGTTTTAGATTGGGTTTTAGGTAAATTTGGTTTTAGCTTCTGAGATGTGTATTGAGAGATTTAGAACTCTTAGGCTTATTTTGAGAGCTTAGTTTCCATAGGAAGTTGACATTTTGTCTAAATAAGGCACAGAGGCCTGAATAATACAAAATAGGTAGTTTAAAACAGGATAAAATAGTCTGGGTTCCCATAGCTCAGTGGTTAGGGCTCTGGCCATGTGCTCTGGGGCTGGTGGGTTTGAACCTGGCCTGGACCTGCTAAACAAAAAAATAAATAAATAAAATAAATTTGTGGGCGTTGTGGCGGGCACCTGTAGTCCCAGCTACTAGGGAGGCTGAGGTAAAGAGAATTGCTTAAGCCCAAGAGCTTGAGGTTGCCACAGTACTCTACCGAGGGTGACAAAGTGAGACTCTGTCTCAATAAAAAAAGATTTAAAAAACCAGGATAAAATAAAATAGGTGATTGAATTAACATAGGTAATTTAAGCATAGAAATAATGGAGTTTTTTTTTGTGACTCATTCCAAAATTAATTTTAAACCAAATAATTAAGTCACCCAAATTCAAGATGCCTCTTACCTTCCTGGCCTGTTTTTCACCCCATACCTGGAATAAAAGATACTGGTCATATTTGTGTAAAAGAATTATAGTTTAGCAAGACATTTCTTCTTTCTTTTTTTTTTTCTGAAACAGTTTCATTATGTCACTCTTGATAGAGTACTGTGGCATCACAGCTCACAGCAACCTCAAACTCTTGGGTTTAAGTGATTCTCTTGCTTCAGCCTCCCAAGGAGCTGGGACTACAGGCGCCCACCACAACACCTGGCCATTTTTGTTGTTGTTGTCGTTGTTGTTGTTTAGCAGGTACAGGCCAGGTTTGAACCACCCAGCCCCCATGTATGTGGCCAGCACCCTAACCACTGAGCCATGGGTGCCAAGCTTAGTAAGACATTTCTTGACATGTTTTACTAGCTTTCTTTTTTTTTTTTTAATTTTAGGTTAATGTGGGGGTACAAACAACCGGGTCAAAATATTTGATTTTGTTAGGTAGAGTCTCAGTCTTGTGGTTATGTCCAGTACACAAAAGGTGTATATCTCTTCAGGACTTGGTATAGTTAATTAGATATTTTTCATTTTGAAGGACTTTTTTTTTTTTAAGAATATATAAAAAGAGTAAGTAAAAATCAGAATTTAATGATCAGAGTAAATGTTGCTTTTAGGTGTGGAATTTGCTTCTAGTCTGTAGAGTGCATAAAACAAGTTCATGTATGAGATTCATAAGTGCTACATAGGAAATACTGTGCCAAGGCAGCATTTTTGTTCTGTCAGCAGTTGTAAGGAACTACAGAGTAATTATTATGTGCTTTTTAAAGTAAAGCCATAATTTGATAGGGACTGAAATCAGTGTTTAGATTTCAGTTTTTCCATTTTCCTCTTGCGTCATTAAAGTTTTGTGGCTCTGAATATTTGAACACCCAAACTTGGAATGTTCTTTTCTGAATTGTGATAATGCCAGGAGATTTTTGAGGTAAGAAAACGGCAGTTTATATGTTTCAAAATAATATAGCTTTAGCAGGACACTGGTGATACTTGAGCACATTTTATCTCCACAGTCAGAGGAAAGCAGTAGACAGGGAAAGTAGTGCAGTACGCATTCAGACTGAATCATAAAATGTTTCTTTGGAATCAATGGAAATGAGTCATTCTGGAAAATAATTTCTAGAGCTTTTATCACTTTCAGCACTTTAAAGTTTATCACTTTTAAGCCTCCCTGGTTTTCTTTTTTTCTCTTTTTAGTAAGCATGTTAGGTGAGCATCTTTCTTAATGACAGTGATTATTTTCTTCCTTTGGCTTTAGGTATACAATTTATTACATTTTAGTGTATTTACAGAGTTACACAGTTACCACCACAACCTAATACTTGTTTTTTGCCCCCCCCCTTTTTTTTTTTTTGAGAGTCTCACTTTGTTGCCCCAGTAGAGTATTGTGGCATCTTAGCTCACAGCAACCTCAAAACTCTTGGGCTCAAGCAATTCTTTTGTCTCAGCCTCCCAAGTAGCTGGGACTACAGGCTCCCGCCACAAGGCCTGGCTATTTTTTAGAGACTAGGGTGGTGGTTGTGGTGGAGTGGTCTCACTCTGGCTCAGACTGGTCTTGAACTTGTGAGCTCAGGTAATCTGCCTGCCTCAGCCTCCCGGAGTGCTGGGATTACAGACATGCGCCACTGTGCTGGCCTGTTCTTGTTTTTGATGATGGATGTTTGTGTTATATGTACTTGTTATTGTGCTATTAGACATTGGTTTCCTTTGGAGGACTGAGGTGTAAAGTTCATCATCCCTTTACACTGAATGTGAATGATCTCAGACTGTCATACTATCATTGTTCTTACCCAAGGGAGTCCTAGATTCTCCTATTGTAATTCTACTGTTGCCTGTTTAGAAATTAGATGGCCAGCCTTATTAAAATTGTGTAGAAAACAGAACAAAACACGCCATGCCTGTAATTCTAGCACTTTGGGAGACTGAGGCAAGAGGATCACTTGAGTCCCAGGAGTTTAAGACCAGCTTCGGCAATATAGTCGGTACAAAAAAATTTTTAAAATTAGCAAGATATGATCGCAGGCAGTTTTAGCACCACTACTCAGGGGGCAGAGGCAGGATGATCATTTGAATCTAGGGATTTGAGGTAATAGTAAGCTTTGGGCAACAGAGTGAGACCCTGTCTCTTTAAAAAAAAAAAAAAAGGACGAGAGAAAATAGAATGATACAAGGGTATTGCATTAACTTCTTTTTTTTGAGACAGAGCCTCAAACTGTCCCCCCCCCCGGTAGAGTGCTGTGACATCACAGCTCATAGCAACCACCAACTCCTGGGCTCAAGTGAGTCTCCTGCCTCTGTCTCCCAAGTAGCTGGGACCACAGGTGCCCGCCACAATGCCTGGCTATTTTTTTTTTTTTTTTTGGTTGCAGCTGTCATTGTTGTTTGGCGGGCCCGGACTGGATTGGAACCCGCCCCCTTAGGTGTATGTGGCTGGCGCCTTAGCCACTTGAGCCACAGGCGCCGACCCATTAACTTCTTTTTTAAAAAACAGCTTTATTGAAGTAATTCACATAACATACAATTAACCTATTAAAAATGTACAATTCAGTGGTTTTTAGTCCATTTACGGAGTTGTGCAACCATCACCATAATCTATATTTTTTATTTTTTTAGAGACAGAGTCTCACTTTGTTGCCCTAGGTAGAGTGCTGT
>CAUYQV010026199.1:0-11196 GCA_963574575.1 Galagoides demidoff | reverse complement strand
CCTCTTTCTTTCTGGACTATATTTGTGTTTTATCATTTGTATGAATGTGTAAGTGTTTATATATTGGTTTCATAATGGTATTGAGTACATTGGATACTTTTTTCCCCATTCTTGAGATCTTCACTAAGAAGAATATGTTCCAGCTCCCTTTAGATAAACATAAAAATGTATAGTCTCCATCTTTTTTATGGCTGCATAGTAGTCGCAAAACTGCAGATGTGGCATGGATGTGGAGAGAAGGGAACACTTTTTCACTGCTGGTGGGATTGAAAACTAATACAGGCTGTTTGGAAAGAAGTATGGAGAATTCGCAAAGAACTAAAATGTTAAATATATTCTTAACAGAATAGAACTTCCATTTTGACTAGTTATTAATAAGAACTGAATTTTTTCTTATAGATTTATATCTCAGATGATTACAAAAATTTTCCGTTGCTGACTTCTGACACAGTAACCTTCATGTCTTTTTCCTTCCATACTCATCATTGAGTTCTGATACAATGCAGTAGGAGAAAACATTTCATATAGCAGTATGTTAATGTGCTAGGGAATCAAGAGGTAATAAGAATGTTCCTGAAAGACATTTTCACCGAGATAGCTAGTTATGACTTACCAGGAATGATACCACATGATCTATCTATGATACCACATAAATCTATTCAACTAAACTCACACTAAATATACACTCATCAAATTTTTCTTTTGTTAGAGCCTCAAAATCACCATACTAATCCCAACCATCCCAATGGTACATGTGACAGGGGAATTCAGAGTGGAAAGAAATGACTGTTTTAAAAGATTGTGGTTAAAATAACTTATTTATGTGATGTTTACAACAACCCTGACCATGTGGTCATATTGTTAGTAGTTCTCAAGTGGGGAGTCATAGCCTGAAGCTTTAGTAGGTTTGTGATGAATCCACTGGATTCAATACCTGTTCTATCTTTTTCTGTTACTACTCTCCAGACCCTGACCCCTAAAGGTGACCTGCTGGCTGTTTATGTGCAGTGGATTCAGTTCTTATTAACACCTATTCAAAATGGAAGTTCCATCTAGTATCAAAAATATATTTAAAAATGTATTCCTGCTGTGAATAAAAAATTTAGTTTATGTTAGATTCAACATAACTATTGATCACTATAGAGTTAACAAAGATTTAACATAGGCTGATAAAATACATTTACTTCAGTGTTGATATTGTTACCAAACCAAACTTGGGTCCACTTGCCCAGTGCAGCAAAGCCAAACATTGACACCAAGATTTATAGAAAGAGAAAGAAAAAAATTTATTGCAGAATGCCAAGCAAGAAGAACAGGCAGCTAATACATAAGACTTGATCTCCCCAGTGGCTTGTAAGCAAGGATTTTTATAGACAGGGATACATTTCAGGAAAACAGAAGTTATAGGCAAAATTGTAAATCAACACATAGAGGTCATACATTGGTTTGGCTCCCCAAAGTGGGATATCTATCTTATTTTAAATTCTTATTATTCTTTTGCTTATCAGTTTTCTCATTTACTTTTTAACTCTAGCTTCATCCCTAGAATTTCCTTGAAGGGACTCAAGATTTTTCCTTTATTACAATGCTGGGGCAACCTGGCAGGCCCCTAAAAGGTGTCCTTGCTCCATCTCAGCATCAACTTCCAACTTCTCCCTAGGAATTAGAAAATCCTTAATGCTAGGTGTTTAAGAAAATTCAAGAAAAACTGCTTTCTCATGTTGACATTTGATTTATTTTTTCCCCTCCTCTCTCTCTCCTTCCTTTTAAAGGAAACTAAAAATATTTCACCCCAAAATATACTTCCTTGACATATTTTAAGATGAGTATTCAGAGGGATAGCAGACAGGAATATCCCTGCAAAGTTGCATTTTGTGGAAGAGATTTGCATCCGTAGAGAAAATCTGCATCAATGAAATAAATAGCCAGTCTTTCTTTGAGACCCTCCCCATACCCGCATCTGTATGTAAGAAAGAGTTTGACTCCTTTTTTTCTACTTGTGTTTTATTTGTACATATTCAAGTGTTATTTTACTGTACTCATATACCACATTATAGTGAACTCAGGGCCTTCAGCGTATACATCACTGAAGCAACACACATTGGGCCCACCAAGCAACCTCCCATTAGCCATTCCCCCTCCCAACCCACACCCCTCTTAGTCTTCATCGTTCATCAATTCATTTTCTGCTTTCATGTATACATATTTAGCTCCTATTTATAAAGGAAAATATAACCAGGGGAATGGTCTAAAAAGGAGTAAAAATGTTTTCGGTCTCTTTACAACCTCCCCCACTCCTTTTAGAATTTAAAACCTACATCCCTGCCTCAGGCCAGTGGTTGGGAGGGACAGGAGAGTGTCCTTTGTTCATTATGCTGTAGAATATGGCTCAAGAGAATTGTCTGGGCAGAGGTCATAAGATTTTCTTAGCTGAAGATGGGAAGAATCCAAACAATAGCCTGAAGCTGAAACCCTTCCCTTTAAGCTGTGTATTTCTGCTCAGAGGCAAGATGTTGGTACTTTAAGATGGGAGTCTGACAACCTCCACATTTGCCAACAAATTAATAAACTCCTCTTTCTGTCTCTTCAAACCACTTCTCATTGTTCTTTTGATACCACGTTGGGAACTAGTGCCAAACTTTCAATAACAAGAACATGTGGTATTTGTTTTTCTGTGTCTGAGTTGTTCCACTTGAGATAATGGCCTCTAGTTTAATATTGCTGCAAAAGACATGTTTTATTCTTTTTTATTCCACTGTGTATTTATACCACCTTTTCTTTATTTGATTCAGATTTGATATCTTTGCTATTGCGAGTAGTGCTGTGATAAACACATGAGTGCAGGTGGTGCAGGTATCTTTTTTATATATTGATTTATTTTCCTTTAGGTATATACCTACTATTGGGATTGTTGGATCTTATGGAAGTTCTATTTTTATTTCTTTGGATCTCCATACTGTTTTCTATAGTGATTGTACTAATTTATATTTCACCAGTATATAAGAGTTCCCTTTATTCCACATCCTCACCAAAATCTGTTATTTTTTATCTTTTTGATAATTGTCATTCTGATTAGTGTAAAGTGACATCTCAGTGTGGTTTTAATTTGCATTTCTCTGATGATTAATGATGTTGGACATTTTTTCATATGCTTGCAAGGCATTTGTCTCCATTTGAAAGATATCTGTTCATGTTCTTAGCTCATTTTTTAATGGTGTTATCTATTTTTGTTGTTGTTGTTGAATTGCTCAATTCTTTGTAAATTATGGATATTAGTTCCCTGTTGGATGTATAGTTTTCAAATATTTTATCCCATTCCATGGGTTATTTGTTCACTCTGTTAATTAATTCTTTTGCTGTGCAAATGCTTTATAGTTTAATTAAGTCCCATTTGTCTATTTTTATTTTATGTGCTTTTGAGGTGCTAGTAATGAATTCTAGCTCATGGGAACACCCAGTGTTCCTTCTCTCTTTTCAAAGCAATGCAGCAATGGCCACCACCTCTGTGGATCCCTGGTTCTAGAGCTCTCAGAATGACACCCAGCCAGCTAAAGCTGCTCTCATCTTGAATGCCTGTGGAATTCCACATGGGTTTCCTTCCTGTATCAACACCTCTTAGCAATCTCTAGACAGCTTCATATGTGAGGCCAGAGGCCAGCTTGGATCAAGAAATTCTCCTATAACCAGGATTATAAAAGCCAATTTCAGAGTGTGGAGCCCTGGGATTTGAAATTATGGAGCTATGGTTTATCACTCTTTATCACAGTTTGTTAAGATAATCTTGTCTTAAGATACTGTGTGACTGTTATTTTTAAGATACTATGTGACCGTCACATTTACATCAGTACTGTGCAGAGATCTTCTTAATCTATTTCTCCTTTAACAGAGAATATATTATCAAACATTAATTTTAGTCAATTGAGTAAAATGCTATTTCACTAAAGCCTTGTTTTATACTTTCCTAATTAGAAATAAAGATATTTCTTCATATACTTATTGGCCAACAGGACTTCATTTGTTTTGCCTATTTTTATTGTGTTCTTTTCTTTAAAAAAAAGTTTATATAAGTTTTTGTTATGTTCTTGATACTAATCCTTTGTTAAATATATGTGTTATAAATATCTTCTCTGAGTGTGTTTCTTTTTCTTTTAAAATATGTCTTTTCATTAACAGAATTTCTTAACTTGTGCAAATGGTTTTCAACTTTCTTTTTCTGGCTTGTGACATCTGTGTCTTGTGAAGTTTTCTTATCTCTGAAGGAAACCAACATATGATACTTTGTATATTATTTTGAGCTAAAGTCACTTGAGAAACAGCGGATCCAGGGAGAGACTTTCTCAGAGCTCCCCTCACCTGCCTAAATGCAGATCCTCCAAAACAAACTCAGCTACCATGAATGTCCTCCCCAGGAAATCTCAATAACCAGGGAAGATTGACTGTTGGATGACAGGATGATAGAAGTTGACACTCTACCCAGATGAACTTTATCACAAGCTGTCCTATCTCTCGCCCATTGTTATAAGGGCCCATTCTTTTTTCCTAAAAATCATTTCCTTTCCCGTACATGACCTACATCCTTTTCCTCTTTCCTTATTAAAGTGAAGCTCAGGATATGGCACCTTGGTCCTTAGAAAAGAATGGATGCAAAGAGAGGTCACTTTGACCTTCCCCTTGCCCTTTTTCCCTAAAGCAGGCCGTGGACCCTTGTTAGAGAAGTACCCTTCATACCTAGAGGGCACAGAGGACACAAAGACACCAAGAAGAAATCAAACAAATAGGCCTTACTAAGTTTCCCCCGTTTTATAATTAGAGCATCCTCTTTGTTTTTCCCCAACCATATTTCTCTGTAACTGTCCACGCGTCATCCAACCTAAGCAAAAAATATAGAGATTTACCTGTTTCTCTGAATCTTCTTTTCTGAAGGCTTCTATGTCACGTACAATTTATATTAAATACACTTGTTTGCTTTTTTCTTGGGGGTATGTTGTCTTATAGGGGCTTCAGCCATGAATCTAAGGTAAGAGGAAAATATATTTCTTTATGTCTTGGAGAGTTACTCTTTCCCTGAGTTTTTCTCTATGTGTATAAGAAAGATACATGTTAACAAACATTTGTGTGTTATTTTCTTGTTAACAGGGGCCCCAGCTGAGAACTTAGCAGGATCAAGGGGAAATTATTTTCCTCCCATATACTCCAAACTTAGAAAAAATTTATTTATACAACTTTTGAAGATTTCTTTTTACATTTTAAGGTCTCAGTCTACTCGGCATTAATTTTCATTGGGAATGTAAGATGAGCTTTTAGTCTTTTTTCATTACCATGAGGAAAATCTCTATTTCCAAGTGCTCCTGCCCCTTCTAGTGATTTGTATGGCTTCATATATGAAACTTCCATAAACATGGGGTTCCATAAACTTATAGACTCTCTAAGTTTTCTTCTATTGGTTAATTTGACTACTGTGCCAAACTATACTGTATTTATTGTTATAGATATTTTTATAGATTATTTCGATTTACAACAATATAATATACTTATAGTTGTTTCTATAGACCATGAGATCTGTTGAGGAAAAAAGACGAACTGTATTTCTACAAGCAATCTGCAGATTGGAAAGATGCAGCTTTTGGTGAAAACTAAAAATGTACTCTCAGAGAAGTTGTTAGAGAATTAGAAATTATAAAGTAAAAATACCACAGGGCTGGGGACGAGAGACAGGGAGTGAGCAACAGAGTCTTTATAGGAGGAACATTAAGCCCCAAATCACCAGTCTCTCCTAATTGGCTGGTTCTAGATGGTTGGTAGGTAGTGCACCAGTTGGCCTGTTGGTGGTTAGCTAGGGAATTCTAGTTGCCATCTACAGCATTGATAATAGAAGCTGGTTTGGCTTGACTGTACCAACAGAGGGCCTGTGACAATTTTACAGCCTCTTTCTGAGAACACAGAGTATATGAACACTTCTTCACCCAGCCGGGGCCAAGTCCTTCTGTTTTTAACTTTGAACAACTCATTTAGCCATGGGGAGTCCGTTTTGCCTCTCAGCTGGGGGAGGGAGGCCTAATAAATTGATTTCTAAAAGGAAATTCTCTTGACATTATCTTTCTGCTGTGTATATGTGTGTGTGTGTGGGAGGGTGTGTGTGTTTCCACCCATGCTATACTCACATGGATGCTCTTTTATACCAAAATGATTAATGCATTTATACTTCTGTGACATTTTGATTTTAACAGAATCCTCCTGAACTATACAGATAAGTCAATTGATGTCTCCTAATAGTTTTTAAAAATGCCTGGTTCTACTCACTTATTACCTTAGATAAAATTTTCTCAAGCTTTACTATACATCAGAATTGCCTGGGTGGTTTGTTTAACTAAAGATTGATGGACCCCATCCTCAGAATTTCTGTTTCAGTAAACTTGGAGTGGGGTCCAAGGATTTGCATTTCTAGCAAGTTCCCTGGTGAGGCTGGTGCTGCTGTTCTGGGCATCCCATACAGAGGACAGCTACCCTACACTAACTTTGTATAGGTCTTGTGAATGTCTGTCTTTATTCTTGGCCTTACTGAGCATTGCTTCAGCGTCTTTGCTTACTCCCCATGCAGTGTCAGGGAGGTCTGTTAAATTTTGCTTTCTGGAAGGAGATGGAAAATCAGCTGAAATATTTTTGCCCCAAGAGATAATTTAAATAACACTTAAAATAATAGGCAATCTATTGACCTTGCTGTGTAATAGTATGTAGCACTCCTTTCTGGCTGCAACCGATTGGATTTTTACTCTTTAACCATTTTACATTACACTGCTACAAGGGACAGTGTAGACAAGAATTCTATAGGGGAAGGTCAGGAAGGCAAGAGAGAATCCATAGCTTGTGTTCCTAGAGGGCAAACAGAAACACTTCTTCTGAAATAACTAGTTACAGGTGACTCTTCTTTCATAAGGCAGTTATTTAATCTGGTTTGAAGTAATTTGGAGATTTAAGGTATATTCCTAGGATTTTGGCTCTACCAGTCTCCTGACCTTATGAGCTCTGTCTATAATTTATTTGCTTTAGTTTCTGCAGAGGTTTGCTCTCCCTGATCATCATGACTAATAAAATCTTCAAATGCTGTCTGTTAGTTTTGCAGTTGTATTTCCCACTGGATGGAGGAAACAGAATTTTAATACCACAGGTGAAGTTTCAGATTCGTGAACACTGACATAGATCTACTTTTTGAACCTCTGTTTGGTTGTGGATTGTGGATAATTTAGTTTTCTGGCAAATTCGGTTGCTCTCTACTCAACACAACCATGTTAACAAGAGACCTTAATTATTCATTTGTACAATGAAAATTAATTGGATGCCACCTGTGCCAGGATTTCTGCTAGGCAATGGCAACAAAGTGATCAGCAAGAGTGATACAGTCTCTTCATGCCTTGATCTGCTCGTCATATAGGAAAGACAGAAAAGTAAATAAAACTATCAGTAAAACACTGCATAGTAAGTGAGAGGATAAGCTCCAGCTGGACTGATGGGTCATGTGGGATCTGGCAGTGAAATGATCCAGGAATGCTCTGGTGTAAGGAGGAACATGGCACCACACACAAATCAAGAAGCCGAGAAGCACCCCTACTCACATTAGATTTAAAGATTGGAGTCCCGAAACAGCTTTTCTTCTGCTCTGAGCTGACAAACTTTTAGAATCAATAAATATTCATGAGTAAGCATTTTGTTTGAAAACCAGTTTCAAAATGTCAAGTAATAGAGACCCACATCCCTCTGGGATAGTTAGCATCTTTTAAGGAAGAAAGGGAGACAGGCTCTTAATTTAGACACCCTGGTAATCACTGGCAATCACCAGTCAGCAATAATAGAAATGGGGATTCAGAAAGACTTAATAACCTTCTACAGAGGAGTATTTGCCAAAGCTTGTCCAAGAGCAAGTTGGTGTGAGGCTGTTGGGCTCCCTAACCCCCTTCCTGCCACCCCCAAAGAATCCATTTTGTCTACAGCCTGCAATTCACAGCAGTGTTCAACTGTTATAAACCAGAATAATAGCATCTTTGGCAGGAATGCTCACAAAAATAACAGGGGACTAGCAGGAGGCCTGCGAGAGCGCCCTGGGGGGCTGAAATGCAAAGCTTCCTGCACTTGTAAGATAATGGGATGAAATTCCTTTTGGCCACCTGTAGTGTAAAACAGAAACCCTCTAAGGGATAAAATTCCATAACAACCTGAGCCTCCTTTACCAGCCTTAACATCCCCCCTTGACTTTTAGCTTTATGTTTTGCTCCCCCCCCAAACAAAATTCAATTACCTTAAATAACCCTCTGATAATTAATGTGCTTCTATTTTTAAATGAACATCTGCAGTTGCAGGAAATGTTCATAAAATAACAGTCTGTTTTTGACACAGCATCTTCTACTCTGGTGCTGTCACCTTCCTTCAAGTCAGTTGTCAAAGAGGCAATTGAATGACATGGATGAAGTGAAAGGTTCTAGGCAGGGGAGAAGAAGGAAGCAGACGTGTAAATCTCTCCTCTGATATCACCACAGTGCACCGGGCTTGCAGCCTTCCTAAATCAGATTCTGTAAGGAAGGTTGAAGGGACATGCGATGTGAGAAGGAGGAGGGGTTAAGTCCATGTCTGACAACAGAAGTGTTCTGATCATCAGCTGAAAACTTCTGAGTTAATCAGAAACTAATTTTAAGTCTGGGCAGGGATGGCAGCATGGGTAGGGGGGCTGGGAGCATACCTATCTAGTTGGTGTATTTTCAGTGCTGTAAAAATGTTTAATGTTACTATTCATGAACTTATTTTGAAAGTAATGGCATTTCAGAGATAAATACAAACTATTGCGTGGCCCCTGGGGTATCATTTTAAGAAATCACTAGCAAGTCATGGAAAACCTTGAGCATACGCGCATGTCTTTAAAGGTGAAAACACCTTTGCACTTGTGCCTAATTAGAAACATGATTGTGTGGGAAAAATCTGGAAAAAAATAAACCTTTAGTTTCCAAAACGTTATTTCACATTACACAACTATCCTCACTTAGGTTTATCTTTCCATAATAATACTTTACAAATGTTTTGGGCTAGGTCTGGTTGCAAATGAATTTCATAAGCTTACAACTGGAGGAGTTTCTTTGTACTGAAGCTGGAGAAATTGAACTAGGGAATTGATATGAACTTTCCAACATGTAGTAAATTAATGCTTTGGTTCTCTGCCCTGGGGAGCAAGCTACATTCCAATCTTGATTGGCTATTGGTCAGGAGTACAGGAACTTTTGCCAGGCTTAGCGTACTATATACAGGTTGCTTGAAGCACTAGGCAATTAGAGGTATTAAAGCCTTCTCACATTTCCAGAATAGCTCTGGAAAGCGAAGGTGTGCAGGGGCGAAGGTGTTGTGCCCGAAAATTCCCCCAAATGGCCCCAGCAAACAGTCCGAGACACACTCCCATGTAAAAAGCAAGAGGTGAGTTTTATTCAGACCCAAGTCTGGGCTCTCCTGGCCTGCAAGCCGAGGTTGAGCCCCGAACCCAGGGTGTGTGAGGTTTTTATGGGGTACAGAAAGCAAGAAGGGAAGAAGGGTACAAGTACACTTTTGATTGGTGGTTGATAATTTCATTAGTAAAGGAGGATTTTGGATTGGTACAGGTGAGGGGTGGGGGATTTCTTAACCGGGGGCTAGAGTTGGTGTAGCCTGATTAGGTGGCTGGAGGGAAATACCTGTATTTCAAGGTAATAGAAACTTATTGTTTATTATGGCAACTGTTTGCCTAAGGTGACTCAGTTTACGGCTCAGTGGCTGTGCAACCTGGGGTGGTGGGAGGCAGCAGGGAGTGGCCCTGCTGGCTAGGAGTTAGAAACAGAACTTATGCAGTAAACAACAAAATGGCGCTGGTCTGGCCCTTTCACTATTATCATGAATCATAATGTAAATATCTAATATGCAGGATGTTACAAAGGGGTCATGACCCACAGGTTGAGAACCGCTGCTCTAGGCCATCGCCAGAAGCCCACATAAGGGCAATGGACCCCTGACCTCCCACTTTTAATTCTACTCTATGTCTCCTGTCTCTTTCTTTTTTTTTTTTTTTTTTTTTTGTGACATAGCCTCAAGCTGTTGCCCTGGGTAGAGTGCCACAGCATCACGGCTCACAGCAACCTCCAACCCCTGGGCTCAAGTGAGTCTCCTGCCTCCACCTCCCAAGTAGCTGGGACTACAGGCACCCTGCCCGGCTACTTTTTGGTTGCAGCCATCATTGTTGCTTGGTGGGCCTGCCGCCAACTCTGTGTATGTGGCTGGAGCCTTAGCTGCTTGAGCCACAGGAGCGGAGCCTCGTGTCTCTTTCTTTACTGTAGTTTCTAACAGTATAATTTTTCAGTCGATCACTGCCAGTTTCCACAGGTCTTAGCAGACCCTACTCCTGGGGTGGGACCCTGACACAGAGTTTGATGATTCAAAGGTTAACCAATAAAGTAGGATGGCCAGAAGAGGCACATATTTTTTATAATCTCCAATAAAATGCTGGGCCTTCTTTTTGGAGGTGGGATTGGAAGTCAAGAGACAGCAGTGTTACCTTGACTTCTAAAGAAATCAAAAGCTGGCTTGGCACCTGTGGCTCAAGAGGCTAAGGCACCAGCCACATACACCTAAGATGGTGAGTTCAAATCCAGCCCAGACCTGCCAAACAACAATGACGGCTGCAACCAAAAAATAGCCGGGCATTATGGTGGGCACCTGTGGTCCCAGCTACTTGGGAGGCTGAGGCAGGAGACTCGCTTGAGCCCAGGAGTTGGAGGTTGCTGTGAGCCGTGAAGCCACGGCACTCTACCCAGGGGGATAGCTTGAGGCTCTGTCTCAAAAAAAAAAGAAAGAAATCAAAAGCTGTGAGTTTACCCACGCTGTTCTAAGAAGTTTTACTTAGAGAACAGCTTCCTGCATTTTGTGGGAATTTATCAGCCTCTTTTATTAGCAAAGTCATGATAAAACCAAAGCCAATGCTGAGATGAAGCCTTCTGATTTATCAATCAACAGGTGATCATCCTTAATAGTGAATGCTTTAGGGAAGCACCTGTGGCATAGTGGGTAGGGCAACGGCCCCATATACTGAGGGTGGCAGGTTTGAACCCAGCCCTGGCCAAACTACAACAAAAAAATAGCTGGGCATTGTGGTGGGTGCCTGTAGTCCCAGCTACTTGGGAGGCAAGAGAATCG
>CAUYQV010026198.1:0-23329 GCA_963574575.1 Galagoides demidoff | reverse complement strand
CTCCTGACCTCTGTGGCCCTGCCTGACCATCCTTTTGGGAATTCCAGGAATCACTTTTATTTATTTTATTAAATCATAACTTTGTACATTGATGCATTTGTGGGTTTCAGGGTACTGCTTCAATATATAATGTGACATGCTTACATTGAACTAAGTAACACATCCATCACAATTATACTCATTTCTTAATAGTTTTGAAATGTACCATTGCTTCATGCACATTAGATGAGGTCCTCCCAAATGCCCTGCCTCCTCTCATATCCCCCCTCCCCTCCCCTCTCTCTCCTTTTCCCTTCTACTTTTGGACTATAGTTATGTTTTGCCATTCATATGATTGTGTAGGTGGTTATATATTGAAGCAGTACCCTGAAACCCACAAATGCATCAATGTACAAAGTTATGATTTAATAAAATAAATAAAAGTGATTCCTGGAATTCCCAAAAGGATGGTCAGGCAGGGCCACAGAGGTCAGGAGAGGAGCTGGCCTAGGCTAGAGTCCAGGCCCTTGCTGCCTGGACTGGAGGCTGCAGGCATCTTAGGAAGATGGTGTGGGCAGTATGCTGGGGCCTGCCTTCCAGCCTGTGTCCCCACTCTTCAGGCCCAAGACCACCCATCACACTCCTTCTCCAAGCCATCTTGGCAGGAGACTAGCTGGGATGGACTGCTGGCTTTTCATCTGGTGTATTTTAAGATGCAGCCTCTTAGATAGTCTCTAGGACTGGCCGTACCCAGTCTAAACGTATCACTCCTCAAGATGAATGAAGCCTTCAGTGGCTCTCAACTCACTCAGGACTGAATCCCAATGCCTCAGACCAGTAGCATCAGCATCCCCTGGGACCTTGTGAGAAATGCAAAATCTCAGGCCCAGACCAGATCGCCCAGACCCAGATCCTCTGCGGATGGGGCCCGGGACTGGCATTTTTCCCCAAGCCTTGCAGCTGACTCTACTACACACTTGCAGCATGAAATCTGGGGCCTGGGCCCATGCACAGTCAGACTTCACCACCTGCTCTCCACTGCTCTTCTGCCTTTTCCCAGCTACTCCTTCCCTCCTGCACCCAAAGCCCTATACAAACTAAGTCACCTCCTGCTCCCAGCACCAGTGACCTAGGCCACACTTACAACACTGAGGTTTCCTGCCTCTCTGCTTGTCTCTCCCCGACTGGGTAAATCGCTGGGAGCAGGGACTGTATCCTATCAACTGCCTGTGTACAGCTGTGACTCGCACCATAGCAGGTTATCAGGAGCTGTTTGTTCGGAGAATGAATGAATGGATGGAGGAAGACCTGCATTAGATTCTTTAGTCTGTATTTCCTTTAATGCCAACCCCCATTTCCTGATGGAAAGCCTCTAGGAGGGAAGCAGGTCTCTGCATCCCAGTCACCCAGTCATCTCCTACCTCTTGCAGACGATGGTGGGGATCACTAAACAACTTTGATTTAAATGGATTGGATTTGAATTTAAAATGCCACGGTCATGCTGGAGGGCCTGGGTTCCAGGTTGCTTTGCTCACAGGCACTCTGATGCCCCTCTTTGCATCAGTTTCCCCATGCTGCCTGCTTACCTCCCAGAGTTGCTGCAAAGATCAAAGGACTCAGGATTTGACTAGTAACTTGTCTAGCATCGCTTGTCTACCTTTGGAGGAAGGCTGAGGGTCTGGGCTCCGAGTACTACCTTCAGGGACAATAGAGGGGACACCTCTCTCTCTTAGGAGCTGGCCTTGTTGGAAAGCAAACTGGCTATGCACAGAGAAACCCATGAGATTTTTCACATGCACGTGTGACAGTGAATGTGACTTTGCCTGCGAACATGGGCATTTCCAGAACTTCAGAGAGAGGTGGGAGCTTCCAGGGCACCTTGTCCAGTGCCTTCCTCATACAGATGAGCAAACAGACCAGAGAGAGCAGCTGTAGGCCCGACTCAGAACCAGCCATCCAGCACTCCCCTGGACTTGGAATATAAATGTTTCCCCAGTTTGCAGCTTGCCTTTTGTTACTATTGGTTGACATCCATTCCTATGAATGTCAAGTCTAGTGACATTCCTGGCTGTGTTTTCTCTCAATCTCAGAGTTTCAGCTAAGCTCCTTGTGCACACACAGGCACACTCATGTACACATGCCACTGGCTAGCACAGAAGTCAGAGGAAATTCATTTATCAGGCCTCTGTTTTCAAGTGTTGGTTAATCACTTTGCCCTTTTCAAGCTATTCTGGTGTGTTCTCTGAAATGCTCCTGCAAACACTTTCCTCCTTCCCCATCCATGCTCTGCCCTTGTACCACCCCTAACGGGCCCTGTGAGGTGACACTTACCGCCAAATGTCATGCTCTTTCAGGATGGGCATGTCAATCAGGTTCTCAGAGGGAACCTGCTAATTGTTTCTTTGAGATTGTGAGCACGTATATCTGGATATGACAGTACATGCACATACAATATAGATGTACGTGTTAGCAAATGACTCTGCAGTTCACTCGCTTTTTCTTTTCAGTATGAAACACGCACAGTGATCCTTGAACTTAAGATTTGTGCTGATGAAACCACTTATGAATATTTTCCCTCGCTTCTTTAAAGAAACAACCAGAGGCCTCCCACCTTCTCCTTGAACTCTCAGAATAGATAACAGTTACCCAAATAGAGGGCAACAAAAGCATTGAGAATTCCCATAAGGCTGGTGATGGAGATTTCAGGGTGAGCTCCTACCTGTGGTCCCCAGCCGTGGCATGGGTACAATATTGCTGTGTGGTTCTCCAGTGGCCCCTGGTCCAGGCAGACGTCTTTTGCTTTGTTGTTGCGAAGCTGCAGGAATACACAAAACATGACCCATCAGAGCTCATTTGGTGGGGGCGCCAATTCCTATCCACTGTTCCAGGCTGCCTTGGTTCATGATGGGAAGGTCACAGGACCCTCCAACAAGGAGCAAGGCTCAAGGCAGTGAGGTGAACACTCTAGCATGAAAAAGTTCTCTAACGCTTGGTCCCTGCCCTTCCAGAGCCCCCATCCATAGCACAAAAGAGACCTCAGGGAACTTTTGGACATAGGAACATTTATTACCCAAGTCTTAGGTTTAAAGGCACCTCAAAGGGTGTCAGGGTGTGGACTGAGATGGATGAACAAATCCTAAGTGGGCCTTGGCATCAACACTGGTTTTAATAACCCTGGGAATCATAGGTTAGCCTCTCAGATCTTTACTTGAATAGAGGCACAAAAAATAGAAATCAAAAAAGCAAACTGAAACCTTGCCATCATGAAAAGCTCTAGGAACTTTATTTATATATTCAAAAATATTTACTGAATGCTTATGCTGTAGCAGGTACCATCCTAGGAATTTGGAATACACCTAGAGAGGGCTAGACAAAGGTCCCCGAGACAGCACCCCTGAACCTAGGCATGTCTATTTGGGAGTGTGTAAGAATAGATCTCATTTGGACCTCCAAGCACAACTGTAATTCTGTACTGGTATCCATCCCACCCACGACCCTGGGGTCTCAACGGGTGGGGAGAAGGCAATATTGTTTGTCTTCCAATATGTATTCATTCCCCTCCAGATTGTTATTCTCCATGGGAAGCAAATTAACCAGGGATAAATCAGAAATAGTGGCAAAGGGACACTTCATTCTGCACCCAAATTGTGTCTAGTCTCAGATGACTGAGCAGATTTTTAATGATTTTAAAATCTTTTTGAAGATTACAAAAATAACACCATCTCATTGAGATATTTTGGAAAATAACAGAATAACAATTGTTCACAATCCTTTAGTATAATCAGTTAATCCCCTCCCCCCATTTTTGGACAAATTAGCTCTGTTCAATTTTGGCTGTGATGAGCAATTTTATGCAGAGCACTCTCTGTTCACACTGCAGATTTTCTTAATAGAATCCCAGAATTGGGATTAAGGTATCAAAGCCTATGAACATCTTAAAACATGCTGCCCAGCTGCTCTCTGGGAGCTTTGAACTAATTCATACTGTCACTCACAAGGTATGTAAATACTTACCAGTCCTGGGTTTACCATTTAAAAATATTATTGATTTGAGCGGTGAAGTTATCTTGTTTTTAGTAATTTACTATTCATAGTACAAGGAAATTTTTTGTGTTTAGCAATCATTTTCCCTTTTGAGAATTGTCTCTTTACTTCCCTGCTGGGATCTTAAATGGTTTCATTATAGATTTGTAAGAGCTCTTTACATATTAAGGACATTAATGTTTTTAAAGCATATTTGTTCCATATGGTTTTAGACTGCTGAGATTTTAAATTTGGTTTCTAATGTTTATGCAATCAAATCTATCATTCAATAATTTAGTAAATGTTTATTGAAGGCCTGGTAAGTGCCTGGAAAGATGCTCTCAACAACATTGTCCCTTCCCTGAAGGCCGCCATCCAGTGCAATCTCTGATATACGCCAAGATCTATAAGGACGACTTCTTCTCCCCTTCTGAAGGTTCTCCTGCTAAGAGGAGATGATGAATGCTTGTACTAAGCATTCGAAAGAAGATGTGGAGTTGATGCAGGCAAAGTTCTATTTTTCACCCAGATGATAGTAACATGGATTTTTGGTTTATATTATTATGCTGTATGTGTATACTTTATACACATGGTATGTGTGTGGTATTTTATATACATACAGATTAAAGAATAAATGATGAATAATAGTGAACTAGCAGCCAGGGTCAAATCAGACCACAAAGGCAGTATGAGCTGGCCACAAAATTTTGTGTGCAACAGTTGGTGGTCTGATGTTTTGGAGTATAATAAAGTACTTTTACAAGTGGAAAGACATTCCATACACGTAAGAGTCAATACATAAAGCATCGGCATGTCATTCATTAGAAATGATTTGAACACATTCCAGCTAATAGGGATGATCACAATGTAAAACTCAAGGGCAAGTGGCTTGTTAGATACCTAAGTGGGCCTGGGCACCAATGCTGTTGCAGAGTGAAGGGCCAGGAGGACACCTGCTCACAGGTCTGTTTTCCCTTTCCACTATGCTGGCATCTGGCTGTGGCTAAAATACTAGGTAGAAATGAGCATGAAAGGTGGCATCTGTGGCTCAAAGGAGTTAAGGCACTGGCCCCATATGCTAGAGGTGGTAGGTTCAAACCCAGCCCCGGCCAAAAAAAAAGAAATGAGCATTAACAACAGAGTTGTCTCAATAATGATAAATTTTGTCACCAAACTTAACTTGATTAAAAACTTAACTAGAGAAGATATAAAATGTAAATAAAGTACATTCTACCCTCTGTATCTATGGCTTCTACAACCATGGATTCAACCAGCCCTGGATCAAAAATGTGTGCTAAAAAAAAAAAGTGGTTGCATCTATACTGAACATATTCAGACTTTTCCCCTTGTCATTATTCTCGAAACAATATAGTACAATAATTATTTACATAGCATTTATATTGTATCAGGTATTATAAGTAATTTAGAAGTGATTTTAAGTATACAGGAGAATGTGCATAGGTTATATGCAGATACTGCACCATTTTACAAGGTATGCACAGGGAGGGGAGGTCTTAGAACCAATCCCCTGCAGATACTGAAGGGATGACTACATTAATGACATTTGGATTTAAAATCCCAGATAATATTAACAAAGACCGAAGAGTTGATGAAGAGGACAGGAGAAGGATGTGAAAATTCTTTGATTTTTTGAAAAACAGCATCCATTTTATATGAAATGCAAATTGTTAAAAATTTCAAAAAGTTTAGTACATAACCGTGAATACAGGATCAGCCATAAATAAAGAGAGAATTGGTTCACTGTAAAAGAATTCTTGCATTACATATCCTTTGACCCTTAGTTTTGGAGGTTAAAATTATTTTAACTAGAGGAAACCATAAGGCAATTAAAAGCAAGATATACACTGTACGTGATTAAAAAGCGAAACAATAATTTCACCAAAAATTAGGGAAGATCAAGGAATAGGGGTATAAAACCGGGAAGCAGTTATTGGCCCAGGGAAAGACTCTTAAGCAGAATTATAAATGAAAAACAAAGGTTATAAATTATATACAGTAGGACTTCTGTAAGTTGATCACCCAAGGGATTATAACAAACCACTCAACATATGGAGGTGGTTAACCTTAGGAACCAGGTCTATTTCACAGATAATGTACATGTAGTGCATGTCCGGTCTATGAAAATCAGGTCAACTTAAAGAGGCTGTCAGTGTAGGAAGGTGGTCAAGGACAGAAGTTCTACTGTATATAGAATAATAATCCACTCTCTCTTCTTCATTTTCTCATAGCTCAGGAGTCTGGGAGTGCTAAACAGAACCATTAAGAATGAAAAATGAAAATAGAGTTGTCTAAATAGTGGCAAATTTTGTTACCAAAGTAAATTGGATTCATTTGATTTCTTTCATTTAATGCTATATAGTCCATCTGCAATGTATTTCATTATATGGTAAGCTTAGTAGGTAGAGAAGGAGTAATAGAACAAAATGTCCTAAAACGTTAAAAATGATCACATCTGGGAATGGGGATTTGGAGTAAGTTTTGTTTTCATTTTTGTAATTCCTACTGAATTTATTATTTCAAAAATATGGGAAAATTTGTAAAAGCAAAAGCATTCCTTCCTTCAAAAAACAGACTATAATGTCTATGTTATCTCCAGAGCCGTAGTTCTGGGGATATAAACTGTATTATGGTTGATGTGAGTGGAAGCCTCTGGAGTTGTGCAGTGCTGTGTGGCTGTACACAGAAATCCTGGCCACCTTTTACGATTTTTCCATTTTTTTTTTTGGCTAGGGCTGGGTTTAAACCGGCCACCTCCGGCATATGGGGCAGGCGCCCTACTCCTTTGAGCCACAGGCACCACCCGCATTTTTTCCATTTTTAATCTTTCTTTTCATGTTACTATTTTCTTCTAATTATAAAATGATCCCATGTTATGAGTGAAAATTGGAAAAAGATGACAAAGTACTCATGCCAAAAAATTGCTGGCAGCCTTACTACCTAAGGTAGCTGGAATTATCTTCTCCATTCACCATGCTATTGTTTCACTTGCTTCTATTCTAAAATAGCAGCTAATCTAGACTTTTAAAAATTAATTTCAGATGAATATGAGGGTACAAATAACTAGGTTACATTGTTTGCATTTGTTAAGCAAAGTTCAAGTTGGAGTTGGGCCCTTCATCCAGGGTGTGTGTGTATACCCTTCCATTGGGCCCATTAGGTAAGCATTTACCAATCCCCTTCCCCCCTCTCCATCCCCTTCTCCCTACCCACTTGAATTTAACTGTGTTTTTCTCTTGTGTGGGTATGCAGTTGTTTATCTATTACTCTCATCTTAGTATTGAGTTCATTGGATACTTGCTTTTGCATTTTTGTGATATTTTACTAAGAAGAATTTTCTTCGACTCCATCCAGGTAAATACAAAAGATGTAAAGTCTCCATCTTTTTATGGCTGAATAGTATTTCATAGCAAACATATACCACAGTTTGTTAATCCATTCACAGGTTGATGGGTACTTGGATTGATTCCACATCTTAGGGACTAGGAATTGAGCCGTGATGAAAATTCTCATGCAAATGTCTTTCTGGTAGATGATTTTTTTTTTCTTCTGGGAAGCTAATCCAGTTTTATCATACTGACTTTTTCCTCTGAAGCATTACAGTATCAATATTGTTCTCATGCCCTTAAACTATTGTATATACCACTTGTAATGGCTGCAAAATATTTCAAACTATAAATTCAAGTTAATAAATTAAAATATTTTTGTCCCCCAAAATAAAACAATGGAGATGAATGATTTTACTCTCAAATCTTCATCCTGTTTCAGATTATTTTTTTGGGAGAAGGGTAGAGAAGAAAATATGACTATCATTAAGCTTTTTAATACATGTGGCTCAAATTGCTTTTTAAAAAGCTCATTTCAATTTGCACTTTCACTGGAGGATATATGATTTTTCATATTACCAAGACCTTGCCGGCAAAGTAATCAACATATAGTCCAAAATAAATTTTTCTTCATTTGGTAAGGAAAAACACAGCTGCTGCAATGTATTTAAAATTTATTTTAAATTTTTTTGATTATAAAATAAATTAAAATGTTTCACGTGTTTTCAACCATTGGTGTTTTTACTTTTGTTAACTGCCATCCTTGTATAATGTCTATTTTTCTTTTGGGATGTTTTCTTTTATTTAAATAACATTGTTATTTGAATGTGCGGAGCTCATTACATATTATATTAGTGGTATTATCCATTCATCTATAGTAGTTGTGGTATATCTATTTCCAGTATGTCATACTGTTTCTCTATTTAGCTGATGTATAGATTATTTTAATATTTATGAGTTCAGATTCATTACACATTTCTTTTGCATTTCCTTCCCTAGCTTTTATCCTTGGAAAGAACTTCCCCATTGAGAGATTAGATTCATATCTTTTATGATTTCTTTTCTTTCATGTAATTCTATAGTCCATCTGACATGTACTTTGGCATATGGTGAGCTGCGAGAATCCAAATTGATTTATTTTCCAAAGAGCTAGGCAATTTACCCAATTGTCTTAGGAATAATCCATTCATTGCCCATCATTTTTTGATGCCTCCTTTATATGTGATCTTCATGTCGATTACCAAAAAAAAAAGTGCTTTTATTTGGAAGAAGAAAAGACAAGGCAGTTAGGACCTATTAACCTCTGTTGCATGGGGTGAAGACCTCTGCATCTCACCACTGACTTGACTCTTTTAACAGCCCTGTGGAGTAGGTACTTTCCTGCCTCCATTTCACAGATAAGGGAACGGAAGGCGAGAGGAGCCACACAGCTGCTAACAGCCCACTAGGATTGCATCTCGGTTCCAGAGCCTTCATGCACCCCTAACCACTGCACGGACTGCCCCTGCAAAAAGCGACCATCTCATTCCAAAAACTCCATCTCAAGAGGGTCTCTGCTCAACACCTTGATGGTTTAACCCACAGTTGATTTTACTTTCAATAAAAGGCATCAGGCAAAGAATAGGAAAAATCTGCCATTGTAGAAAAATGTAAGTACCCTAAGTCAAAGGCTGTCATCTCAGCTTCAGTCTGGCAGTCACAGGGAGACCCGGGCAGCCCTGGGAAGAAAATCAGAACTCTGGTGCCAATGGATGTCCCTGCTAGGTCATGAGGATGCAGCTCCCTACTCTCTGGCCTGACTGGTGTCACAGATTCCATGGCCATACAGGCACTGCAAGGAGGTCATGAGGAGATGTATGAGAGTTTCTATGGAAGGATGTTTCAGCAATGACAGTTATGATATATTAAAAATGGGAGCAACCCAAATGTCAGTGTTCTCAAGCAAGCACAGCATACATAAAAGTAGGACCATATGCAGACATTAATAATATGGCAGAAAAGGAAAATATTCTCCCTATATTATTGAGTAAAATTTCAAATTATATGGCATGGTGGACAGCATGGTTTTAGCAAAATACATGTGTGTGTGTGCACACACAGGTATAAAAGTATAGAAGACCACACATCTAAACGTACTCATTATCTCTGGTGTCAGAATGCCTATATCCCATCTTGGCTTTGTGACTTATGAGCTCTGTGACCTTATGTAAATTAGGTAATTTCCCTAAGTCTCAGCTTTCTTATCAATAAAATGGAAATAATGCTCCCATCTCTCTGGGTGAGAGTGAAATGAATTTGTATGCAAAAAGCACTTACAACAGTACCTGGCACTTTGAAAGCACTCAATGAATGTTATAATTGTTTTCAAAAAATTTTTCAAATGCATATTTATGGCATTTGTAATAAGAGAAAAATGAGTTTGCATTAATGTCTAGAAAGGTGGTATTATCTCCTCATCGAAAAGATGAGAAGACCAGGTCTCCTTCCTTGATGTAAGTGACTCCAGTCCACAGCATGGGGAAGGCTCCAGGCTCTGCCTCTCTCTCTGTGTACCCAACTTCCTGCTCAATGTGCCTTACAGGGCCTAGAGCACCTCAAAGTCACAATGTCCCCAACAGAACTCATGAGAAGACTTCCATAACCTTGTACCCCTGCTCCCATTGTCACCTTTATTGCATTTGTTTCCTCTACCTCTTCAGAGCTGGAGAAAGCCTTGTTGTCAGAGCTTATATCTCCAAAAACTACTCACTGAGTGAATGAATGAATGGAACGAATGAATGAACAAACAAATGACTATTTCCCCCAGTAAAGTAATATATAGCACATTAAACAGCAGTCCAAATTCAGAGCACGTGTGGTCTTAATTACCTCCCCATATGCAATGGTATTATTGTATCTTCTCATTTCTGGGTACACGTGGTCCAGGTACCACTGGAAATTCTTACACTTTAAACTCTTCCTCAGTGCTCTTCTTTCGGAGACATCGCCTATGTCAATTCCTGGATTCTGGAAGTAGAGAGAAGTAATGGGGTGTTAGTGGCCACGGATCTCTGGCCAGAGAGAGGCACAGAGGGGGTCATTACAGGGAAACCTTCTGAAAGATGATCTTAAGCCTTGTATGCTTCCTTAGAAGCTGGGGTTTAGGAGACCTGCTTGAGCCAGCTAGGCCCAGGCCACAGACTAGTCGGCCTTCCCTGTCATCGCCGTGCGCGTGGGTTCCCAGGACACTGATGTCAACGACCTACATTCTCAGTTCCTTCTCTCTCACATGTCCCCAGCAACTAGAAAGACCAATTATTAGGAAATTATTTGATTAAGACAAGGAAATAAATGCCTACCACCCCCTCCCGTCTTTCTTTCCTATCCACGCACCATTTCCCCCTTTGTTGGCTCTTCCCAAAGTTCATTATATGCAGAAGTGAAAATAATTTTCCGTTGCAAAGCTCGTAATGATGTTCTAATGAATAATTCACTCTGCTTTTATAGAAATGAACCTGTAATGGCTGCTGTGTGCTGACAGGGGAAAATAAAGGATCTGAAATACAACTTCACAGACTCAGCCACAAGATGGCCGTGGACTGGGGGAGACGGGGCGCTCGCTCCATACCACGGGCAGCTGGATCATGTTTTGGGGGTCCCAGGAAAAGACATCAAATTACGTCATTATGACTGCTCTGGTTGTCAAACAGTCATTTGAAAGGAAAATCCCTTAAACTTATTAAACTTCATGAGCAAACCTCAACAGCAATGTCGAACTCTTCGTTTTAACATACTTAGTATGATTCATGAAAATGGCCATTTTAAAAAAGCATAGTAGGTCACCACTGGCATTTGGAACCAGAGGTTGTCTGCAATAATGGAAAAGGCAGTTGGCAAGAGCCAAAAGACTTGAGTTCTTCCCCATTCCAAGCCACAGCTCCTTCTCTACAAAACAGGAATAATAACCATCATATCTATTCCCCATCTACTCCCCAGGGCTGGGGAGAGGGCTGTATGAAAAAGCATCCCTGAGCCAACATCCCTGCCCACGTGCTGTGGATATGACCTTACACAAGTGTCTTTTAACTTCACCACACTTCAGTCTCCTCATCTATAAAATGGGTGTCCCAACAGGCTCTTATCAAGCTAGCATTTTCTGAACACTTAATGTTTGCTAAGCTCTGTACTAAGCTCCATTTTATCTTAGCAGTAGCCCTTGTAGAGATGTATGACCAATCCATGTTTTACAGATGAGGAAACTGAAGTCCTTATGTCATGAGGTTGTTGTGAGAATTAAACTAGACATTATAAACATGGAACTTTTATCCAGGACCTGGGACATACCTAATAATAAAGCACTTAGTGTCACAACTACAAAGTGCCGTGTGGCTACAAGAGGGTTTTAAATTATTATTATTATTATTATTTTGGAGACAGTCTTACTCTGTTGTCCAGGCTAGAGTACTATGATGTCATAGCTCACAGCAACCTCAAACTCTTGTGCTCAAGCAATCCTCCTGTTGAGTAACTGGGGCTATAGGAACCAACCCCAACACCTGGCTAATTTTTCTATTTTTAGTAGGGACAGGGTCTTGCTCTTGCTCAGGCTGGTCTCAAACTCCTGAGCTCAAGTGACTCACTCGCCTCAGCCTCCCAGAGTGCTAGGATTATAGGCATGAGCCGACATAACCAGCCAGGTTTTTAATTCTTTAGAATGCATTTTAAACATTCTAGCAACAATGAATAAACTCTTCACTTGTATCCTCTTTACCCACAAACCTTGCAGACTCTGGACTGCATTTCTGCTGTTCCAGACTCTAGCCTCCTGACACACAGAGGCTGCCATCTCTCAGTGGCAGACATTCCAAGAGACTCAGGCATGGCTCAAACACCGACATGGTGCTCTGGCTGAGGAGATAAACCGAGCTATGTCTGAGGGTGCAGGACGCAGCGATGTGCTGTGGGGGTCAAACAACACACCCTGTGCCAGGCACTGCTGCCAGCACATCACAGTCACCATAGGAGGAGTACCCGGTTTGCAGTTGAGGAAAAGAAGGTAAATCAGCCTTCTGTATCCACAGACTCTACATCAGATTGAAACTCAACTGCAGATTGAAAATACTTGGGGAAAGAGAAAAAGAAAAACCCACAATATAACAATAAAAATAATAGAAATAAAAATACAGTATAACAACTATTTACACAGCATTGTATTAGGTATTATAAGTAATCTAGAGATGATTTCAGACATACAGGAGGATGTATGTATGTAAGGCATCCTTGAATTTCAATTTCCGACAGGGGTCCTGGAACCTAACCCCTTCAGGTTCAGTAAGGGGAAGGGGAGTGGATTTGGTCATGATCTCATCACTAACACATGACAGCCACAGTTCAACATGCTAGTGCCCAGCCACCATGTGATGCTCTGTGGGGTTGTAGGAACACAGGGATTTTCCTGGGCCATGTTTTGGCAGATGTGAAAGAGACCTGGGAGCAAAGGGTTTTGGCGCACAGTAGGGGTAAATGTCCCATGGCAGTGGGAGCTCCACCGTAGCGCACCCAGTGACATTGGCTGAGGGACTGGTGGCAATCACCAGGCAAAAGCTTTCTAGACATAATATAGGGCGGCCAGATTAACATAATAAGGCTGAGATTGACATAATACAACCTCACTAATCTTTGTAAGTGGATTTAGAGATTTCCCTCGCACCAGTCCTGGGGTAAGGGTTCTAACACTTGGACATCTGTGCATTCATAAGTGTCCAAGTGTACGTGTCTTTCAGGGGATGAGCCATCAGATCATTGATGGTAGGGACCTGCCAAACACTAAGGATGGCTGTTCTGGGGTGGGAGAGGCTGCCGATCTCTACCTCCAGCGGCAGGTTCCACGCTATGTACACATGAGACTTGTAATCGTCCATCCAGACCTCAGCAACCCGGAGCGCATTCCTCTTGGTGTAGAAACCAATGTTGCTGTTGTAAGGCTTCTTCTTCCGCTCAATGTGGGCCACCCGTGAGCAGGGAAGGACTTCCATGCTGCCCCCGCAGAGCCACACCTGGGGGTACAGACACTTCATCAGCTTGACAGAGAAATTCCCAGAGGCCCCTGTCCCCTGTCTGGGGCCCAAAAACAATGGTTGAGCTGACTTGGTATGAGTAAGAAATATATTTTAATATATAAAGCCAAGATTGGTGGGTTACTATAGCATAGCCTAAGCTCACCTGACTAAAACATATAGAAAAGAAGGTTTGGGAGAATCCTTACAGATAGAACAACTCAGGATCACCATCTCCACATTCAGGATCTAACATTCAGCCTTGGGGAAGAGGGGACCATCACCTAAGGTGGCCCTAACAACACACGGTTTTCTTATTAATAGTTCACAACTGGCATACACAAGGGTTGTTTGCTTTCCCCCCTGGCTAAAGCAGTGCTCTGTCAACCTAGAATGAAAAATTTATATGAAGAAACACTATCATCCCCAAGCCCTGGGCCACCAGACCAAAAAACCAGGCCACACAGCAGGAGGTGAGCAGCGGACAAGTGAGTGGAGATTCATCTCTGTTTACAGCCGCTCCCCATCACTCGCATCACTGGCTGAGCGCCCCCTCCTGTCAGATCTCATAGGAGCGTGAACCTTACTGTAAACTGCCCATATAAGGGATCTAGGTTGTTTGCTCCTTATGAGAATCTAACGCCTGATCCTCTGAGGTGGAACTGAGATGGTGATGCTAGTGCTAGGACCATCTAATTGCAGGAAAAAAAGCTCAGGGCTCCCACTGATTCTGCATCATGGTGAGTTGTATAATTATTTCATCATATATTGTAACAATAACAGAAAAAAAGTGCACAATAAATGTAATGTGCTTGAGTCATCCTGAAACTATCACCTCTTACCTTGGTCCACAAAACTGGTCCCTAGTGGAAAAAAGTGAGGGATCATGGAAGAGACAGACCATCTTTATTCATGTCAGCACAAGGTATGCACGATGGTCTAGTTCTGTTAATATGCTCAGGAATCCTGAGGGCACTGATGCCAAAACTTCTGGAAACACCCACCTCAAGGTAATCATGAACAGGCATCAAAAGCTGTTGCTGAGACCGGCAGATGGAAGGCTGAAATGACGCTCTCTTTGAGGGATGCAAAAGCCCAGTGATGTGAGACTTAGCATTCTCTGCATAAGCAAGGGAGGCATTGGGCTTCAAGGGCCCTGCTCCAAGGGGAAGGGCATCCAACTGCCCTTGGTCCACGGGGGAAAAACAAAGCATTTCTGGCTGTCAAGAAAGACTAATTTGTGGAAATGAAATTCCTGGCACCAGTGGAGAAAAGAGGGAGATGGCAGAAAAGTTTCAGCCGTGAGCCTGTTCTGCTGTGAAGGTTCTGTATGCCTGACAGTAAGCAGGTGTGTGCCTGACAGCATGCAGGTATATCCCTGACAACAGGCAGGTGTATCCCTGATAGTATGCAGGTGTATGCCTGACAGCATGCAGGTGAGCGGGTGTCGGTGGGCAGGTACAACATGTGCTTATCCTTTAGTCTCTCAGAAACCCCACATCAAGGATAATGGGATACCCTTGGGTATTCACTCACTTCCCCTGGACCACTGTTGAATGAATTTGGTGGTAAAATTTTAGTGTGTGCACATGTGTATGTGTAATCTTCTCTATTTCCCAACTTTGGCTATACCACAGGGAAATGATGCACATGGAAACTTCTCCCCTAAGCAAGAATACGCCCCTTGCTTGCCTCTTCCAGGAGGAGGATGTAAGCTAGGAGACTGGTAGGACCAGGTGGTCCAGTTTTGTTTGATCTAGGACCTGACAAGTAGATGGGACAGACCAGCTCTGGGCAGTGGAAGGCCATTAAATCAGGGAGGCAAAGTATGGCAGGAGGCCTGGGAACAAGGACAAGAAACCCATGGCTTAGAGGGTAAAATAAGAATGAAGGATCAGAAATAAGATTCAAGGAACCAACAATATGCAAAGATACAGAGTTTCACAGGGCTGTTGCAAGATTCGGGGAATAAATGAAAAGATGGCCTATGAATTAAGACTGTTAAAATGGCAACACTCCCCTATTTGACCTAAAGTTGAATACAATCCCCAACACAATCTTGGATAGCTTCTTTCTAGAAATTACCAGGATCTTAAAATGATATTAAAATTCATATAGAAATACAAGGGACCTAAAATAGCTAAAAAAAAAAAAAAAATCAAAGAACACATGTGTAGGGCATCTCTTCCCAGTTTCAAAACCAAACATCAAGACAGTATGGCCCAGGCCTAAGGATGGACACACAGCTCAATGGAATAGAATTGAGAATCCAGAAATAAGCTCTCACACCTATGGTCAACTGACTTTCAGCAAGGGTTCCTAGACAATTCAATGGAAGAATGAACAGTCTTTTCAACAATTTGGGCTGGGACAACATGCACAATAATAAAATATGAGCTACCTCACACCACATATAAACATTAACCTGATGGATCGAAGACCCAAACATAAGAGGTAAAACCATAAAACTCACAAGAGGAAATATAAGGGTAAATTGCTATGACCTTGAATTAGACAAATGTCTCCAAACTGATGACTGGAGAAACAAAACATGGCATAGCCCCATGTCCACCAATGGAGTACTGTTTGGCAATACAAAAATGGAATACTGATCCATGTTACAACACAGACAAACTTGAAAAGCATGGCAAGCAGGAGTGAGTCACAAGGGACCTCACCTTGTGTGATTCTATATGAAGTTTCCAGAATAGAAAAATCTATAGAGGCAGAAAGTAGACAGAGGGATGCTGGGGTGGGGAGCGGGGGTGGAAGAAGGGACTACTGCTAATGGTTAAGGAATTTATTTTTAAGGTGATGAAGACATTCTAATATTGATCGCGGTGAGCTTTGAACAGCTTACTGAGTATACCAAAACACCATTGAGCTGTACACTGTACATGGGCTAAGTAGATACATCTGCAGGCAGATGGGGGGAAAGACTTTCAAGAGGTGACTTCAGCTTGGAGAGGCTCAGGAGGACGGCTGGAAGCAAAGCAGAGCTCAGTGAGGACCACAGATGCAGGTGTGGGAGGGACCTTGGAAAAATCCCCAAACCCATCACAAGAAAGGTGGTGCTCGCTGGGACTAGCAGCTACGGCAGAGCTGAGCTAGGTCCTGCTAGGTCCTCCATATGCAGTCCAGACCAAGGTCAGGATTGTTCCAAAACCTGGGGTGGGGCCAAGTCCACGAGAGGGGTCAGTGGACATGGTTATTAGGAACAGTGGCAGGAGGGAGGAGGACGCAGCTTGGATTCCGTGACAGACATTGAGTCTCCTAAGCAAGAGGAGGGAAGAGGAGTGCCAGGCAGGCAGAGACACTGGCTTTCCACCCTGGGCTCTGCAGTGTGGACGCCAGCGGGCATATTCAGTGGGCACAAACCCGGCATACACAGGTACTCCTGCTGGGTCTGGGGAGGGCCAGGGCTCCTGGTCTGTTACATGTCTGGAAGATGCACCCCTCTGTGGGCCCAGAAAACTGAGAGTGAGCTGTCAAGCTCTGTGCTGGACTGGCTGCCCTCACATCTCACTATCCCGTGTGCATGGCGGTTATCGCCCTGCCTGCCCCAGCCTTGGTCTACATGTCAGCTGTCACCTCCAGTGACTCAGACTGGATTTAAAGCCCTAAGCATGAGCAGTCAGCAGCATGTGAGACAGAAAATGAGAGCTCCCTCCTCCCTTCACCTCCCCCTTCCTCCAAGTCCACAAACCCCTTCCCTCAGAGAGGTCAATGCCCCCCATTTACCTGCTCCAGACCCCAGCACTAGCCCAGTGATTACAGCCAACAACCTCATTAAATCCTCACAGATGAGGAAACTTAGGGTCAGAGAGCTGGGGTGAGCAGTTCATAATCCCACAGTCAGCAGGTGGGGAGCCCGAACCCCCCTGAAGCGCATGCTGGAATAGCAGGCCCACCCTTCCTGGGGCTCCCACAGACACCAGCCCCTCTTCCCAGGGGGAATTGATCTGCGGCTATAGGCCCCTCCACTCCTCCTTAGCATTGTGACCCTAGGTGAGGATCTCATGGGGACAGAGCAGGGAGTGTGCTCATGCTTCAAGGAAGCTCGGTGGACCTGTGGTAGCACCAATGGCACCATCAGTGTCAGAGGTCAGAGCCTCCTGCTGCACAGAGCCATATGGCAGAACCACAGGAAAAGCTACAAGGCACCCAGCAGCCAAGGGACTCTCGGGCCCAGTGTTCTGCTCCAAGTTGCATGGGGGTGGTCGGTCACCTACAGGGCTCGCGGGCTGGCTCCAAGTAACATTGAGTTGATGTGAAGTCAGCCAGTGGTTCAACAACTGAATCTAGACAGCAGTAGTAAAGAAACTGAAGAAAGTACCTTTGAGCCTTAGTGATAAACTGACAGGTCAGCTAAGTGTGCTACTGAGGGGAATTCCAAAAAGAATGGGGTGGGTATTCCGCCTCAGCCTTGAGTCCTCCCAAAGGACTGGAAGCACAAGGGGCTCCCTAAGCAGGGGGGGATCCAGTTGATCTTTCTGCCACACATAAGAGCCAGCTACATGTGTCCCAAGTACATACAGCCAGTCCCAGGGACCGATGCCTGGACCCCACTGCTGCCCTGTGAATCCCATCCTCCAGGGGTAAAGCTGCGGCAACAGGCAGGGAGGGGGGTGGTGTAAAAAGTCCTCCCATGGAATTGGGATGTGTAGCCGTGTTTGAGGTTCTGCTGACATAGAAGACTTTTAATACATTTCCCGAGGCTGTGAGTTCATGACTCAGTTTTATAGAGGCAGGAAAAAACTAGCAGAGGCTGTGCTCTGCCAAAGCCAAGATCACTGCACTGTGGGCCCGGGGCCTCAAGAGCATCCAATGTCCAATACCATCCCAGCCAGCTGCTCCCTGTGCTCCTGCTCAGTGGAAGTGAGATGAGAGGGGAGGAAACCAAGAAGCCAAGCGAGCGTGACCAGTTCATTTGTATTAACTATCCTCACAGGTGGTGCCACCATTTTTGATATGTTGAAAAATTTAAAGCATACCCTCTCCAACATGGTTACTTTATTCATTTTTAAGAACATGCCCAGACTACCATGCTAATATAGTTTACACGTGAAAATTTATAGCTTTATAGGAATAGGAAAAGGATACAAAAATGTGAGTGCTAACATATTCTTCTTGCACCCCCAAAGGATCAGCTCGTGTACTCTGCTCAGGAAACCACTGCCCTAAGAGTGAGGGGACTGTTCTTACAGTTTCATAGAATGTAATATTCCAGATGAGCTATCTCTCAGAATCAGTGGAAAATATTATTCAGGAATATGTAGGTTTAGAGTTGAAATAATCTGGTGAGAGTTTTCAATTGTGTCGTTAGATTGTGAACAGCGGGTGTTCTGTGAAAGTGTGAAAGCCGCTTTTCCAGGGAGCGGCTCTCTCTGGAAAGAGCCTGGATGCTCTTACAAGGGGAGACGGAGAGCAGAAAGACAGCAAGCCCTCTCTCCTTACATCCTGCTCCACAAGGATGGAGCAAGAAAGCTGCATACGCCAGAAAGAAGCCTGGGGCCCCCCTTGGCACCTCCTCCCCAGACAGTAGCCGATCTATCACTTAGTCCCGCAGATGCCTCTTAGCTGTGGGTTGGCTTCCTCCCCTTCCCTCCACAGCCACTGTGAGCACCAGATCACTTCCTCCTGCAACATCACTCAGGTCCAGGCTCCCACGGTCTCCCACCTGAACCACAGCTATCACCTCCTGACTGACTCCATATAATCTGACCTCTACTCAGCAGCCAGTGATGCTAACTGACCATGCTCCAGCCTGTACATTTCACTGGTTTCCACAGCTCTGAAAATATCAGGTCAGACAAGTTCACAAACTCATCCTAGAAAAAGTGCCACGTATCTCGCCGCTAAGTTTCACTATGGTCACCTTTGACGTCCTCCCCTTGGGAAGCTGTGCACCAGTGCCAGCACCTTGTCCACCCTTCATAGTACTTTTTCCAGGATGAGTTCCCAGACTTCATTGTCCAACTTCCTATCATGGCCTTTCATCACCTCTCCTTTGGCAGGGATGGGGAACCTGTGGCCTTAAGGAAACTTGTGGGCTTCCTGGTCCTTAAATGTGGCCTTCTGACTGAATCCAAATTTTTATATAACAAATCCATTCATTAAAAGGGATGCAGCAGAGAAAGAGGAAGCTTTTCTCGCCTCCTGTGGTGCTTAAAAAGAACGATCTTGAAATCAGAGAGTTGTGTTTTCCCCACGCATGGGACCTCTGTGCCGTTCCTCCTGCCTCCTGGGCCATTTTATCCTTCCCTGTACCCCACTCCTGCCTGGGACACTCCTCCCTGACCTGCCTGGGCGATGCCTACTCAGACTTCTGACTTCAGCTTCATCTTCACCTCCCCAGGGAAGCCCCAGATAAGAGCAGAGACCACTACAACAGGCCAGGGTAGCGCCTACCACAGGTGTGTTTTTGTGAGTCCGCTGGCAAGTGGGTGCACAATAGTGGCACCTTCTCCCCCTTTCCTAGGGTGTTAGCTGGTGGAACTGTGGCATCTGTGTCCCCACGGCCCAGCACTCTGCCTGGCACATGGTAAGCATGTGGTGAGTTCTGAATGTTTGTTCAGGGAATGAGCACATGACTGTCTTAAAGCAGCCATCTCCAACATTTTTGGCACCAGGGACCAGTCTCATGAAGACAATTTGTGCATGGACTGGGACTGGGGCCAGGAGGATGATTTTGGGATGACTCAAGCACATTACATTTATTGTGCACTTTATTTCTATTATTATTACGTTGCAATATTTAATTAAATAATTCTACAACTCACTATGATATAGAATCAGTGAAAGACCGAGCTTGTTTTCCTACAAGTAACCTTAGCCTTGACTCCTCAGCTCCACCTCAGATCATCAGGCATTAGATTCCCATAAGGAGCGCACAGCCTAGATCCTTTGCACATGCAATGTGCAGTGGGATTTGCTCTTATGAGATTCCAATGCCACCACTGACATGATAGAAGGCAGAGCTCAGTGAAGCAAGCAATGGGGAGAGGCTGTGAAGACAGATGAAGTGTCGCTGGCTCACTCTTCACCCACCCCCTCCTGTGCAGCCTCGTTCTCAATAGGCCACAAACAAGTACCAGCCCATGGCCCAGGGGTTGAGGACCACCATCTTAAAGAATGGAGTGGGGCGAAGGGATTATGTGTGGAATGTGTCTGGGTAGAAGATGTAGAAAGTGAGAAGGGGGAAATAAAATAAAGATTAAAAAAGAAATAGATGAGAAGAGTCAAACTGAGAGGCAGAGGAAAAGCAGGTAGACCAAGGTCCTTTGTGAGACCCAATACCAGCTAGATCTTAGTTCCTCCCCAAGCTCACCTTCCACAATCCCAGGACCACCCTCGTGCTTCTGAGAATGCTGCTCCTTGGCACCCCTTCTGGTGATGGGAATCCCCCTACTACCACCGGCAGTGTGCCACCTGCCCACCCCACCCTGGACCCAGCAGGGATTTGTCCTTTAGCAGAGAGATGGCAGAGGAAGAATGACTCCAGTAACATGAATCTATCATGTTACTCTCTAATAAGAAAAAGCCACAGGCTCTACTTGTCCTGTAATTTAGGCATGCCCCTTTTTCTCCCTGGGCCTTTGCTTTCATCTAGAAATGGTGGAGGACAATCTCTGAGGCTCCGTTTAGCTCCAGCATCTGGTGCTAACACTCCTGACCTCTCAGGATTGTTGGGAGGTTTACATGACATGTGATGGATGTCAGGTGCTCAGAGTAGGTACTCAGTACATGTCATCTGCCTCACCATTATTGTCATTACTCCACAATCCTGTGTGAGATGTCTGCCCTACATCTACCCTATGTTCCCAGTACCATTTTAGGAAAGGATGGGAAGGATGAAGTTTCTAGAAGATTTTTCCCTGATTAAGCACGGAGTATGTTAGTGGGACTGTCATGCTGATGTGCAGAAATGGTCAAGGCTGCAGGCTCTGCTAACAGAGGACACCAGCTTGCAAAGTCTGCCTACCCTGGTGTTGCTTTCTAGAGAAATAATCTTGAGACTTCCAGGAATTCCTCCAATGAACGAATTTAGGAACTTTTTCTAGACCATGTAAGAAAGACACTATCAGATCTCAGATCTAAGCCACTGTAGGGTGTATCAATCCTTCTTTTAATGGTTCCTGGCTAGCAACCATCACTTTCTTGGATGATTTTCTTTGATTCTATTATCAATTTCAGTGTTTGCCCTTTTCTTGGAGGCCACTTTCTGTATTCCACAAGACAAGTACCACTAAGTTCTAGGAGGTAAATAGAAATCACAACGACTACCAGGAACTGAGATGCTGCCCTTCTTCACTGGTTAGGAGGCCCTGGCACATAGTCTTCCCTGTGTGAAGCCAGAATGACCAATCTTGGCTTGTGTGAGTCTTCAGTAGCACCCACACACAGTCAACACTGTGCACGTCCAATGACAAATGCCCATTTATTTTGTTTAAGGGGTATGGATTATTCCTGATCTATGAACATTTAATTTTGTCTCGAGGCCATGCCTGGCCCAGACCAAGGCAAATGTCCTCTCCAGAGCCTGTCCAGGGTACCAACTGAGCTGGTGTGCCTGCTGACTGCCCATGGGAGGAAAAGAGTAGGAGTGTCCGAGAGGGAAGGCAAGATGCTCAGACATGACTAGAGGGGTGTGAGGAGGCCCTACCCAGAGCAGAAGGGAGTCAAAGTCACAAGGGAGAATTGACTAGCACGATTCCAGTCTGAAAGAGAATAAGACATCCTGTAGAATGTTAGGGGGCCAATAGCTAAGCAGATTGTATAGGAGACAGAAAATACAGGGTGAGTTAGCTCGAAGGACCATAGGCTGTGGTATCCATCAGGTCTGGCTGAACAGGGGGGCTTAGTGTGCTGAAGTTTTAAAAAATATAATAGTGTTATTGAGATATCCACACACTACAAAATTCAATTTAAAGTGTACAGTCTAACGATTTAATGCATACAATTCAACAATTTTTAGTATATTCACTGAGTTGTACACCGATTACCACAATTTTAGAACATCTTCATCAGCCCAACTCGAAACCCACACCTTAGTCACCCTCCAATCTCCCCCTCCCCCAACCCTGTGCAATCACTAATCTATTTTCTGTCTCTATTGGATTCAACTGCTCTGGAAATTTCATATGTGGGATCTTACAATATGTAGCCCCTCATGGCCAGCTTCTTTCACTTAGCATAATGTTTCCAGGTTGGTCGATGTTGTAACATGTATCAGGACCTAACTCCTTTTTAAGGACAAATAATATTCCATTGTATGTATGTACCTTAGTTTATCTGTCGATAAATAGCTTGACATTTGGGTTGTTTCCAGGTTGGCTATTGTGAATAATGGTCCTGCGAATACTCACATACAGATTTTCGTAGAGATGTGTTTTCATTACTCTTGGGTAATTGGGTAATCACTCCCTAGGAGCAGAGTTGCTGTGTCATATGTTAACTCTATGTTTAATCTTTTGAGGAACTGCCAGACTGTTTTCCAAAGTGGCTGCATCCTTTTATACTCCCATCAGCAGCGTATGAGGGAGGGTTCCTGGCTTAGGTTCCAGACTGCCTGTTTCCAGCCCTGTCTCCACAGTTTATTAGCTGATTTTGGGCAACTTCTCAATGTCCTGACCTGCACAGTGAAGCATAATAACAGCCCCGGCCTCTCAGGATTGTTGGGAGGTTTACATGAGTTAGGATAGATGTCAAGTGCTCAGAGCAGTGGCTGGCCTGAGTACTCTGAACATGTCATCTGTGCTGTCATTATGCCACTATCCTGAACAAGATCTCTGGCCTATGTTTGCACTGTGTTCCTAGTACCGTCTGGTGAGAGGATGGGCAGGATGAAGTTTCTAGAAGGTTTTTCCTTGACCGAGCACTGAATATGGTAGCAGGGCACTGGCACAGAGACAGTCCCCTCGCAAATGTCCAGGCCTGGGTCTGAAG